>VWZS01000476.1:632379-790832 GCA_013397075.1 Rhabdornis inornatus
CGGCCCCTCAGCGGGCCCGGGCAGGGCCGCGCCGCGGGCAATGCTCACGGCCGGCGGGCGCCGCCCCGCGGCAGCGACGAAAGCGCTTTCCGGCCCCACAGCACCGAAAGGACCCCGTCCCTACCGACCCTGCGGTCTCCTTGGCAGGTCCCTAGTGCCCTGGCGTACAGCTTTGCAGCATCTGCCTGCCTCCAGCTTGCTCTGCGACGACAGATTTTTGTTGGTCTTGGCCACACCAAGCTCACCATGCCAAGGGCCTGACTATTAAGCAACACAACGATGTGAACATTGCCCTGTCTGAGCTGTGGTTTGATATTTGCCTATTGCTTTCATTCATTTCCTGGCTGAGATGTTCAAAATTATTTCTTGGTGGATGGAAGAAGATTTGTGAATGGTTAGAGACATGAGACCGGAGGGGAATGGCATACTGGCATGGAGCTACTGAGGCAAGGAGAGACGTGTGCTTGGATTCTGACCTCAGATAGTCACTTGATGAACTGACTGTCAAGCTAGGGGTATTGTGTCCACTCCCAAGATGGGGATACAACACTGCCCTTATTTTGACAGTTGTTTCTCAGTTTCTGGAATCATCCATATTTTCCCTTCTGATCAGGACTTTAAAATAATTTTTGTTTTACAATGACCCTCAGAAGCAGCCACTCTCCTGCTACTCACCCTGTCTTTCCCTAGCAGCCTTTTCACTGGGAGACATCTCTGAACAGCAGTGCCCTGCAGGGAGGCAGAGCACACGTGCTGAGGTCTAGAAGCTCTCTGCCTTGGGGGAGCTGTGGAGGACAAATGTCATTGTGGGATATCTTCTGCAAGTGACAGCAGTTTAATTACAAGCTGGATGAGGCTGGAATGGTTTATGCTGCTGACAACACTTTAGGACACCATATTATCAGCCTTCTCCAGACCTTACATGCTATTTTATAAAGGATAAAGAACCTGTGATCAGTATTGCTGTTCCCTCTGTGCAGACAGTCCCTGTGCCAGTCCTGCTCTGCTTAAAGGGCACCTGTGGAGAGGACACACAAGGATGCCTCTCTTCTCCCCTGCCCTGTGCAAGAGGTGTCCACTGGACATCTGTCTTCTAAATAAAGAGAGGAGGCAATGCAGGATCTTCACCTGACTCCTTGTGAACTTGGGGCTGGGCTTGCACCTCAGAAATTGAAGGAGTGATTCAGCGAGTGCATTTGCACTTTATAATTGAGCAGAAATTCCAGCACAGTCATTGTATGTCGGCTCCTTTCCTAAGCAGAAATACCTGCTTCTCCCTTGTAAATGCTATAAATCCCATAGGAAGCCCTGCTTATGCATTGGCTTCAGGATGATTCCTTGTGGCAGAGAATTTGCCTTGGAGTTGAAGCTGTGGGGCTGGGTACCCCTCTTTGATGTTACTTGATTTTCAGATGCCAGCTATAGTGAATAGCTTTGAAATTTTTACCAAGACAAAACTCCCCTTTGACTTGAAGAGGACATCCAGCCTTGGGCATGAATTCACAATTGCTTGCAGTAAAAAGAGCTTGTTCTTGTTACTGTCAGGTTGGTCTGGTTGGTTGGTTTTCAGACTGAGCCAAATGGTTATTAAAATGGATGGTGCTCCTGTTCTGGCAAGCTGTCACTTCACAGCGTTCCCAGTTCTCTCATGAGTGTGCTTTCCCAGCCCGCCTCCCCAGCTCCAGGGGCAGAAGATAAGCCAGGAGAAAAGGTTCTCTCTAGCCAAATGTTTGTCTGAAGTGTCCCAGCTACTCTGGAATGATTAACATCTTTTCTCCTATGCCTTTTCTGCATTCACATGTTCCTATTACATCTGAAATTGAATAATAAAGTATTTTCAAATAACTGAAGGCACATATGGCATCAGATTATTGCGCTGTGACTGCCACCCTTTACTCTCTGCATGCATGTGATAAGTGGGGGTGTCACTGTTCAAATGATATCAGGTGCACTTAAACTCCCAATGATGGAAAGGGACCAACCATGCACACTCCTTCACCAAGCCTAGATACTCTGTTTCAGTTTGTAAAATCAAACATCACTATGTTAGAACCACAAGTATGTGACTCTCTACAGGTACTGATGCAGTGTTTGAGTGTACCCCAGTTTGTTTTACTGAGCCTGCCAAGGAAATGGGAAAACCGTATGAAGGAATATCAAGTGGCTTGGGTGAGTCAGGGCTGTGGCATGAGGCCCCCTGATGGTCTGGAAGAAGCAGCAGACATGCAAGGAGGATTTAACCTGGCCTTGCATGTAGTGTGGATGTAATTTTTTTCCCAAATTGCGTGTTCGTCTCTATTGCAGACAGGATACCAGGCTAAATGGGGTAGCAGCTCATTTACTTGCAATAACACCACTGATTCCAGGGTGTTTAGGTATTGCCTGCAGCCATTAAGGAAGCGAGGGTCAGGAACAGCACAGGAGTCACCAGGCTGCTGTCTCCTTCACCCACCCCCATTGCCACTGGGATTTTTGTTTGCGACAGACTCTATCTTCCTCCTTCCACCACGGAGGAATATTTGCCTCCCACACAGTTGACACAACTGAATCATTTGGTGTCAGAAATCAGGACTTCAATTAAAGTTCAGCTGGGTTATAAGGGAGACACAGGATTTTCTAAGTTGAGCAGCTCTTGCAGATGCCCTGAACAAGCAGTGTTCCAGACAATCCCTGTCCCTGCTGCCCAGCAGAGGGAGTGCATAAGAGTAGTGCAGGGCAGGGAGAGCCAAGGCAAATCCTGCCCTCCTCGTCACCCTGGACAATGGACACCTTTGCTGGGGGTAGGAAAGGGCTGGTTGTTGCAGCAAAGGTTGCAAAGGTGCCTTTTGTACCCGTTTGCCCTGTCAGCACTCCCTGCGGAACACTATTGTGCTTGCTCAACCAGGTTGCAGGACCCAGGTACCCAGGGCAGATAACCCTCAGGGATACTTTCCTGCTGGAAGATAGAGTTGACCAAAACAAAAGGCTACTAGGCACCACACATCTTCTGAATTAATCACCTGAAAGAGCATATCTCTTTCAGCAATAAATAAAACCAGCACCACCAACAAAATGTCTTTTCCCTACGGTAAAAGACAAAAGACATGCATGTCACTCTTGCAAAAATATTTTGTGGTCTTTGTTTTCACAGATCAAGATATGGATTATTCCTTAGTCGTCAAAGAGATTATTTTCTCAGTGTTTATGAACTTACTTTAGTCTGTAAGCATAGCCTAGTCAAGAAAATATCTCTGTAAAATTGGAGTATGACATGACAAGAGTCATCTTTTCACATGGCATCCATCTGACTGCTGGTCAGTTTACAATTAAAAAAAAAAATTCCCTAAGTGGCATTGCTGCAACTTCACACTGGAAATGATATGAATGTTAAGTTTGTTCTTCATTTTACATCCCCTGTGAATGACTGATCCTGCAGACAGGAATAACCAGCACATTGCAGCGGGGCTGTGGGAAGCAGAGCCTGCTCCTTTCGTCCAGCTGCATAGCTCTGGAGATTTCCTGTTTGCATACCTAATCTGACACTTCTGCACGGGCAGTTTGAATAAGAATGTGTCACTTCTTAAAGTCAGTGTTCTGATCTTAGCCAAAATATAAGGGGTTGGTGTAAAGTACATCACCTCTTCCCCTTGAAATCATGCTTACATGGAGAGTCTTCTGTGAATTCTAACAGATGCGGGATTAAGTTCTCTGTTTTAGTACTCTGCCTAGGCTTATTTACAAAATCTTACCTAGATTTCTTCTTTTTCTCTTTTCTGCCCCTTTAATTTTTTCCTATTACAGGTTTTGGTTGGCTGTCCAAGATCTCAAGAAACAACCTTTACAGGATGTGACCACCAGAGTGGAAGAAATCTGGCAGGAGTTTCTAGCTCCTGGGGCCCAAAGTGCTATCAACCTGGACTCCCACAGCTATGAGAAAACAAGCCAAAATGTCAAAGATCCAGGGAGATATACATATGAAGATGCACAGGTTAGTTTTTTGTTTTATGGAACTACTGCTAACGAAACTCTCAGTTATAATATGATATTCCACTATCACATTGTCACTGCTCACTTGTAAGAAAAAGGAGATGCACAGTTTGAAGTGACTTTGAGGATATCTATTCAAGCTGGGTAAATTATGTTTTCATTGAATCTATCTGTTATAACAGGCTAAGGTTCCTCCGAGAACTAATGTTCCAAAATCTACAAGTCTGCAAGGTGCTGCAAGCTGGAGCCATGTCTCAGAGAAAAAGTGCAGATGAAAGAGTGCTATACAGTTCAGCTTGCCTGTCTGTGCTACCTGTCACCAAAGTCTGGCATATTTACAGAATGGCCAAACATCAAAATCCTGGCTAATACACGTTTTCTATATTTTATTTATTTATAGCTAATTATATCCCTCTGCCAAACCCCAAATGCAGCAACTCCCTCCAACACAGCTAAAAATTTGTCCACCAGACAATACCTTAATGATAGGACAGTAGGCAATTCAGTGAGCTTAATCCTTCCCTCCTAAGGCTCCAGATTTATCAGGGAAATTTTACAGATAAACTGTACCTGGAAAATGCCTTGAGGAAAACAGATAATTTAAGAAAAACTGCTACAAGCAAGGGTAAAGCTGCATAACCTTCTGGAAAGTGAAAATATATTTTTCTAGTTTTTAAAAAAGAAAAAGGAAGAAGGGATCATTTGGCAAATATTACTTAGGGACACAGTTAAAATATATCCTCCTCATAATCATTTTTATCACAAGATGTAGTAAAACCAGCAGCAAATGAAAAGAATTCCTGGGTTTGGGGATTTTTTTTTTAATTGGCATTCAAAGAAAATTCTTCAAAGTACTCCACTAACAAAGTATTTTCATCTCAGGGGAGATGTTGTGGACCACTTATACAAGGTTAGGCAGTGAATTTTTCAAACCGGCATCAAATGCTCTATTTTCATGATCGCAGTCTTGCTCCTTGGGGCCAGCATAGAAGGAAGGTACACGAAGTTTCAAGGCAGTCCCCTGTGAATATCAGGCAACTTAAATGCCCTTTTTAAAGCTGAGAAATACAGAAGTATGAAGACATTCTGGCTAAGATGTATTATTTGCTTGGCAGTTGCAGTGAAAAAGAACTTCTTGCATCACCTGAAAAAAATGATGATGGCAAAATTCATCCTAAAGTAGATAGGTGAATAATGGGGGAATTGATTGAATTGGTAAGTAGAAGTACTAAGAATAAGATGAATGTTTAGACAATGAGTATTTAATTAGAAGAAGACATGGAGGATTTGGCCTTGAACTGATCAGTTCACAATGTAACTGCCATTCAAAGGGGAATTGATAAAATCAAGCTGGAGCCCTGGCAGTTAGACTGCAATTTTAGCTCCTTGGCTTAATTTTATTTCAGTGGATTTTTGTAATGACAGATGTCGTCAATTCAGCTGTTGTGGTTTATGAACACAGAAATATGACGCAAAGGTAGGCCTTCAGGGCCAGCTATGGTTATCTTGGAGATTGAATCTAAGCCAAGAGAGGATAGCACATTGTGGAAGGTGAACCCAGTTACCTTCTTGTACAGTGGGCTTCTGGTAGCTCTCCAAAGGCCAAGCAAGCTGTTTGTGACTGCTTGACTGGATAGCTGAGAAGGTGTTCTAACAAAAGCAGGAAGAAGCAGGACATTGCTGAAGGGTGTAGTGCACTGATAGAGCTTTTACTGGCTCATCCTAGAGAAGGGACATTTTTGTTTGCATGTCCACTTCATGGGAGCCAATGTAGATCGCTCCAGGGTGCTGTGAATCTCCCAGGTACTGCCATGGTGTTTCTTGCAGGTCAGCCCTGCCACCACAGAGGCTCTTGTCCATGAATCTGCAGCAGCTGCCTTATCTCAACACTCTGGCACCACGAGCCCATGGGAGCTCCCACACATCCCACATTCCTAGGGACTCAACCAGATACAGCTAATCAAAACACCCTCTGTGGGAGGGGAAAATATGAGTGTTGTCCTGTCCTGTGTAGCTTTAGCACAAAGAGGAAAACAACTGAAATGTCCTTGTAAGTAAAGAACAACAAAAAAATTAGTTTACTCAACAACACATTCTTTGAATGCCTGCAGGTCTGCAGCACTAAGAGGAAGGAAAAGTGTTGGCTGATCTGAGAAAATTAGTTTGATACTCCTGCAGTGGAAGAATAGGAGAAGGTGATGTGACACTTTAGTCATGACTTGAGCGATCAACAAAATTCCAGTTCTTTATAAAAAACACCAGAAATGGACACATTGCTGTACTCTGGAAGGGCAAGGTGTAGCAGAGCACATTCAGGCCAGTAAATGCTTTATAACAGCAAGTTTAAAGCACAGCATCATTTGTTATCGGGTGCCTTACAGTCTACATTGATGTGCTTCTTTGCACACCCTTGGCTCCCAGCCCCAAAGAGCTCTCCTAGATGCTGCTCAACCATCTGGTAAGGAAACTAGCCTAGATAAAAGCAGGGAGAAAAGGGGTTCTTGGCAAACATGTCTCTCACTTCAAACCTCTTTGTCCCCAGGCCAGTCATGGTCTGAAAGCAAACAGTTCCTCTGTTTAAGAAAATATCAGCTCCAAATCTCAGTCATCAAAGTGCTCCTAATACAAACCTGAATTTGGTGTGCATTTATTATTTTAGGCAGACCTCTCTCTGAGATGGATTCCTGTTCCACAGAAGCAAGTGTTTTACCATTTTCCCATCTCAGCTTAAGATACTTGCTGTACTCTTGTGTCCCTGAGTGCTGCTGCATGCCGCAGTCCTGCACTGCTGGGCTTGCAGAGAGCTGCCCCTCTTGCCGTGGCTCCTGCAGGTGCCATCACCACCTCGTACCCAGCTCAAGCTGTGCCAGCATATCTCAGCTCTGAGCAGAGTGTGCTGTGCTGGCTCAGCCTGCACTCCCCTCCCCAGCTGTCCAGTTTGTTGGTGTCTCCGTCCTTGAGCTGCCAAGCACTGCTCCTATCTCTGTCCTCATCATCAGCTCTGCCAGCTATCTTTGTCCACAGCACCTTCTGACATTTTAGTGCTGGGGTCCTCTAGAGGGGAGCCTACCAATTTAGCTGATTATTTTCTGCTCTTAAATAACTGTCCTCAGTGTAAAATATTATGATTATCAAACCATTTTCACTGGGGAGCAAAGCAGCTTTTAATGCAAGGGGCATTGTCAGGAAAGGTCAGTTCAATTAAACAGTGAAGTACTTAGCAGGATGTAAGCTCCCACAGGAGTTATCAGCATCATTGAACAACCAATGTGGAGCCCTGCAGTATGAAGCAGGCACCACCAGCTCTGCAAAGTAAATAGGTTTGGGTCCATCTGAATGGTCTCTTTTGGCTAATGAAGCTGCTGACAGCCAAAGTAATCCATCTTTACATGGGAACACAGAGCTGTGAGTGTGACAATTATGGCTTATCTGTACAACACGTTATTAGTTTTTTAACTATTCTTCCCCTACCCCCATCAAGCATCTACTTGCCTCCTCTGAAATGTGTTTCTGCCTTCAAAAAAATCTTTAATCTCTTCCTCAGTCCCTTGGTGTTGGGAGCTACTATCACCAGGATGCATTTTTTCCTCACAGTAATGTTTATAGGGACATTTAGTCTACATTTACTGGTAGCCTTCAGAGCTAGGTGTACCAGAGTCAGGTAAGCCACACAGTTGTCTTCGGAATTCCTTTTCTGTTTTCTTTGTTTAGTTTTATTCTTTAATAAATAAAATAGAGTTTTAGATTGACATTCCTTTACCTAAACTAACCAGCTATTGTTTCTATGAAGATGATTCAGGGAAATTCAGATCTAATCCAGGCTCAGTTAGGGATTTTAACTGTTCTTTGCAGATCTTTGGCTAATTCCAGAGCAGATTTAGACCACAATGCTAAATTCCAGGCAGCTTAAACCAGAAATGTACCTGTCCCAGATTTGAAGCATAGAATAATTTGGGACAGAAGGCACCTTTAAAGCTCATCTAGTCCAGCTCCCCTGAAATAAGCAGGGTACATCTTCAACTAGATCAGGTTTCTCAGAGCCCTGTTCAACTTGACCTTGAATGTTCCCAGAGATGGGGCATCTACCGCCTCTCTGGACAATTTTGGCCAGGGTTATCTGGCCTCCATTATCTTCATTGTAGAAACTTTCTTCCTTAAATCTAATATTGAGATTTGAGCTGAGTTCATGCTCTCAGCTGTCCCATGTGTAGTTCAGTTTGTTCTGGACTGTGATAGAGATATGAGTCCTTGCAGGATTTATCAATGGTCAGTCATCAGTTTGCATTCTGGTTGTATCAGGAAGCTCAAGGTGCTGACAGAACTTGACAGGATCCTGTTGAATTCAAAACCGAACTCCAAGTTTAAGCAAGGATCTCTTGGAAGTAAAATGTTATTTTTTACCAAGAAAGGAAAACAAGGGGTGACTTCTAACTTTGTGTTTTCAAGCATGTACAGGATGTAAAAGGCCTGGTATCTATTCAGTGGGCATAGAGAACTCCTTTTGTAGGTCTTGAGCAAAATCACAGTGTGAAAGAAAGATGTGAAAATAATCATTCATTGTGTGTCTGTATCATCTTTCATGTAATAACTTGGGGAAACATCATTCATATTTTCTTAAAGTTTTTCCCAGTCATCCCAGTTGCATGTGTGTAGAGGACAATGACTGAGGATTGGTTAGCAGTGCAGGTAGCCAGCAAGGAGACATGGGGCAGACCACAGTGCTCTGCCTCTAAGAGGGGATCAAATCCACCTGAACCAGTGCTGCTCAGAGACCTTAAGCCTTCGCTATGGGGAATTGAAAGCACTGCTGTATTACATCAGTATTTACACATGAATGGTGTGCCCAGGGCTCCTGGGGGGTTTTGACAGCCTGCACCTTCCTGTGGAGGTTAGGGACTGCACAAGGACTTGACCTTTATTCCCTTCTCCTTCTTTGGCTCTGATTCTGTGGGACTGGAGGAAAAAAATCCTTCCTTACACTGTACTCTGGTTCTCTTCCTTGTATTTGGGTTATGGTGACTGTAGAAAACACACAGAGTTTCACTGTTGTGTATTTGTTACACTTAGAAGCAAAAGTGCAAGCTCCTGCCCTTGTGGATTTCACAAAACAACCTACAACAGAATCTAAAATCAAAAGCCCCACAAATACAGCCAGAAGAGTAGTTGCGTGTCTGGAGCAAAAATAGGAAAGTAATGGTGGAGGCTTATGCTGGTGTGCCTGATGCTGTGCAAAGCAGGAGACAAAAGACTTGAAGCAGGGGTTTACATAGGAACAGATATTCTGTGTTATTATTTTCTTATTTTGGTTTGTTTCGAATTTTCTTAAAATGTACGTTTGCACCACACATCAGAAAGTACTTCTTTTATCTTCTGCCTTCCATTTTAATTTGTGGTTTAGCAGTCATGTTATATGAAAAACATCTACTATCCAGCATTTGTCTTGTTCCCTTTCTGTCTCTGAAGACATCAGGGATCAAACTACTGTCTAAGCTAATGTTCTTCTGTCACACACAAGCAGAAAAAGGGCCAGGAAAAAGTCACGAGTGACCTCTCTCCTTGCAGACTCAGTGACAGAAGGCAACAGATCTCTCCAAATGAAAGATCATGGGAATAGAGTAACAAGAACAGTCAGCATATTCCCACAGGACAATAGTCTGCCTGTTATTCAGGGTGCTGATCCTGCCAAGCTGTCTAAAACTACATGCATGAGTATTAACAGTGCCTCAGTGCCAGACATTTCCTACCTCCAAAAAATACCTTTAGATAGACTACATGAGAAAGTCTCTAGCTTGCTCAAAAATTGAATTCAGCACTCAGACTCTGGGATTCTTGTATCAGTAGTGTGCACTGTGCTTCTTGAAAGCAAGAAACAACAACTGCATGTCAGATCCAGAGCAAGAGAATTTCCTCTTCATGTGAAGGTCAGGAAGCTGCTGATACTGTTTCTTTTCTCCCAAATAGGGAGCGAAAGTGCTTGGAAGTGCATCCTTTCATCTAATCAAGAAGCCAGAACTCCAGGAGTCCATTTCTCATGGACTTTGGGGTTATGGTCTCTTCCTGCTAAACTCATGTGCTGCAGGAACCCTGTAGTCTTTAATTTTTTTAAAGGGTTGTTACCTTTTTAAGTGTTCACACTCCTAATTAAAAATTTAAGAAAAAATCCCTGGGAAGATCTGTCAGCAAAATTTCATGTCTCTGCTCAGCCCACAGCAGGTATGAATGTGGGCTGTAAGGATGGGGTTTGTTGGCAAACAGTTAAAAGATTTCAATATGCATTTAGACTCTGAAATCTTGAGCTCAACCACTCAACAGCAGCCCAAGATGACACAGCAGAAGATATCTTACAATTAAAATGTTGATGAGGCATGGAAAATTGTTTATCTATCCAGTATGTGTTCTCTAGGTAGGCATCCAAGCAGGGTTGGTGTTCCCTATCTCAGCATAGCCACCTTTGCTCAGAAGCTATGTTCTGTTTGTTTCTGTAGGGCTGTATCCTGCTCTGTCACCATCTCCTCTGGACACAGAATGCCCCACTGAAATAGCATTTCCTTCTGCTGCTTAAGGGGTTCTGCATGTTCTTCTCCTTGGTACAGTTCAGCTTTTTGGCAGGATTTTTCATGGAGAAAACAAGGAGGAAGCTGCTGACAGCCTGCAGATGTCAGGGTATTGACCAAAAGGTTAAGTAGTTATACCTCATAGCTGTACCACAGCATGCACAGGAGGGAAAAACCTCATCTTCATTGCTGTGACTCCTACATATTGTATTGTTTGGAAAAGAAATGCCAGTCTCCTGAATGCTACAGAAGGTTGTCCCCTCCTCCCAGGCAAAACCTTTTCACTTGGGCTTTTTGCCAGTAGCCAGGATTTGGCCCATATTGAGAGAATCAGCCTCTTAGCCATGATTGTTGTTCTCAAAACCTAAAGCTGCTCATATGGCGTTAGACTCCTGGCAGCCCACTCTTGTCTCCTAGGATAGCCCTTGCTATATTTAGGACTAAATCCTCCTGCAGTACCAGGCTGACCCCTTAACTGCACAGCACTCAACAACTCTTTGCCTCTAGTTCTCTGCACTGCATCTGCCATAGACCCTCGACAGCTCTGCCCCCACATTTGTGTTTGAAAATATGAAGCAAACCAGTTGTCTCATCAATTTACAGAGGAGCCATAGCTAAGTTTATGTGTTACTTTTATCAATGTGCTTTTCCATGAAAGATTTACATTGTGTTTCCAACTATGTATCTACAGGGCTAAACAAAGGATTTCTGTGTATTACTCAAAATGAGCTCTCATTGCTTACAGTTATCCCTCTTGCTAAGGCTCTTTCTTACATTCTTGTGCCTTCAGCCCAGTGTAATTTCATTTGTGGGCTGAAAAAAAAAATTATGCTTTTTAGTTTAGCAGGAAGGTTAGTATATATTACAGGATAATTATTAATCTTTTTTTTCCCTTAGTGCTAAAAGCAATTTGGTTGAGTGTGAAGAAAATGCACCAGCTAAAACTTGGTGTAAATTATCACATCCCTTGAATACTTGAGTGGCAAAAAAGATACTGCTCAGATTTTCTAGAGCTATTCACTCTTAGACCAAGACCCTTATTTAGCAACCTGAAGCTTTTCTTTTCCAATTATGAATCCAGGAAAGCCTTGCAGTCCTGCAGGAGCTGGAGCACCCAGTCCCACCTGGCCCTGCTAGATGGCAGCACTGCCGGGTACCAGAGAGGCTCCGGGAAGCGGCTCACCCTGGCTAATGCAGGCAGGCAGCTCAAACGGGCACTACAGCATTTTTGAGAAGAGTGAAATCCTAAATGCAGAGACCAGAATAAGCAGATCCAGAAGCGCTCATAGTGGGGATTTGGGAGCATTAAAGGGAATTGGAATAAAACATACATGTTTCCCTGCTTTCTCACTCCCACTGGTGTTTTCCCATGAATTTCAATCAGGGCAAATGTGAAGGTCTCTTCTGCAGCTTCTTTACTGTTTGCCTCATCTCGACTGTGCCTGCTACCAATTACTTCAGCTTCCAGAGCTGATGCAGTAATTTTTACTGCTTTTTCTAAAGTGCATTTTAGCACCATCAGTTAGGTTGAATGCAGTTGATCATAATTGCTCCTAAAAAGTGTTGCATTCAGTTTTGGCACAAGTGACTGCTTAAAGAGGAGTAGGTCTCCTTTCCTTTCTTTGGCTTTTTGGAAGATCCTGGTGGCAGTGTGGTAGGGGCTCCTGCTGGTCAAACAGGATTCTTGAGGATGAACTGGGAAGAGTACAGCAGAGTTAACAGGACACATCTCTTACAACCCGTGGATAGCAGGTTTTGCTGACTGCAGTATGTGTGTGTGCTGGCACAGTGGTTAACCTCAGCTCCTCTGCCACAAAAGTCTGTGCAGAGCAGAGGTGCCGACAGACAGGCACTAGACTGCTGCCAAGTCTAATTGGAAGGTGCAGCAGTCGCACACCATGTGCTTGCAGAAGTGTCTGCTTTCTCCTTCCCACGTCCTCTTTGTGCTATAGAGACAGCTCTTCCGAAAACAAACTACAGGCAGGTTCTCAGCTGGCATCTCTTCCCATCCTTCCTGCAAAGGCTACAAGGCCTTCACTCAGGCAGCACTCTCTCATGTGTGAATCTGCAGTAAATTCCTCCCCAGTGCCAGGCATACAGGTAGCAAAATATTAGCATTCATTGCAGTATGCTGTTATTTATTTAGTTGTTTAATCTACTGCTTTACATTGCTTGTGGCCTTTTCTTTTAATGGATTTGTCTGACCTGCTGCAAATCTCCTTTGCAGCTGGCCAGAGGTTCAGCTGCATGCTTGCAATACAAGAGGGGTTTCCATATCAGCTCTCATCAGTTAATAGTGTCTATAGTTAATAGACAGGATGAAGGAGTGCTTCAAAAGATAGCTACAGCAGTGAGGTTTCTGACCAGTTTATGAAAGGCAAAGTGGACCCTTACAGCTCAAGTGCATCTTAATAGCTATCTAGCCTTAGTGTAAACCCCCAAAATAGCTAAAAATCATGGAATAGAACCATTTAAATGGGAAAATACCTCCAAGATCATGAAGTACAACCTTTGACCAAACACCACCATGTCAATTAAATTGCAGCACTAAGCGCCACCTCAATTAATTTCTTGAACACTTCCAGGGCTGGTGACTCCACTGTCTCCCTGGGCAGCCCATTTCATTGCTTAACCACCCTTTCAGTGAAAAAATTATTTCTGATGTCCAATCTGAACTTCTACTGGTATAGCTTGAGGCCATTTCTTTTCATCCTGTCACTGGCTGCCTTGGAGAAGAGGCTGACCCCCACGTGACTACTCCCTCCTTTCAGACAATTGTAGAGTTAAAAGGTCTTCTCTGAGCTTCCTTTTCTCCAGGCTGAACAACCCCAGCTCCCTCAGCTGCTCCTCATATGAGTGACTTTCTAGACCCATCACCATTTTCATTGCCCTTCTCTGGACATGCTCCAGCACCTCAATTTCTTTCTTGCAGTGAGGGGCTCAAAACTGGGCACAGGGTTTGAGATGTGGTCTCACCAGTGAGAAGTACAGGGGGTCAATCACTGCCCTAGTCCTGCTGGCCACGCTATTGCTGATACAGGCCAGGATGCCATTGGCCTTCTTGGCCACCTGGGCACAGCTGGCTCACGTTCAGCTGCTGTAGACCAGCACCCCCAGGTCCTTTCCTGTCAGGCAGCTTTCCAGTCACTCGTCCCCCAGCCTAAAGCACTGCCTGGGGCTGGTGTGACCCAAGTGCAGGATCTGGCACTTGACCTTGCTGAACCTCATACAATGGCCTTGGCCAATTGATCCAGCCTGTCCAGATCCCTCTGCAGAACCTTCCTGCCTTCTAGCAGATCGACACTTCCACTCAGCTTAGTGTCATCTGTGAATTGGCTGATGGTGCACTTGGTCCCCTCATCCAAATCATCGATAAAGACATTAAACAGGCCTGACCCCAACACTAAGCCCCAGAGTCACCATTGGTGACTGGCTGCCAAGATGCAACTCCAGTGACCATCACTCTCTCAGCCCAGCCATTTTGATAGTTTTTAAACCAGCAAAGAGTGTACCTCTCCAAACTGGGGGCTGCCACCTTCTCCAGGAGAAGGCCATAGGAGACAGTATTGAAGGCTTTGCTGAAGTCTAGGTAGACTTAATCCACAACCTTTTCCTCATCCACCAGGCAGGTCATCTGGTTATAAAAGGAGATCAGGTTGGTCAGGCAGGATGTGCTTTTCCTATACCCATGCTGGCTGGGCCTGATCACTTGGTTGTTCTGTACGTGCTGTGTAATGGTAGTCAAGATGATCTGTTCCATAAATGTGCTAAATGGGAAACCTGTGCTTGAAGTGAGCAAAGAATTGGCCATTTCTCCTTATTCCCCATCATCATCTAAAATTTGCAGTTGTGTTTAGTCACAAACAGGGAAAAATTTCTATCAGCAAATTCAAATTTAAGGGTTTTCTGGAATGTAGCTGGTGTTCAGAGTTCATGAGAACATTGTGCTAGACCTTCACAACTCCAAAAAAATCTCAAGCCTGTCACAAAATATCAAGACAGGTAAAATACTGGTGAAATTATGAATGGATGTTTAACCACAGATTCTCTTCTTGTCTCATATACACAAACCAGAGGAAAGAACTAAGGTTTTCTGCTAAAAAGAAACATTCTTAACAGAGAACATAATTCCTGGGATCTATCACGTGCCTTGTGTGAGTCAGATGTTATTATTTTTTTATCATTCAGGTTTTTCCCCCACATTTTTTCTTGAGTGCTCCCAAGGTTCTGCTTATCTGGCAGCTGTGCCCTCCTCAGGGTCACTGTGCTTTGACTGTGAGGGGGAAGAGAGACCTGAGATCACATTGCAGCACATCGATTTGGAGCAGGTGCAGCTTTGAGATGGTTTCTGCTATCTCAGCCACCTCCCACATTCCCATCTGGATTGCAAACTTTATTTTTTCTTCCCCCTTTCCGCTCTTGTCAGGAATAATTTACAATGCCTGTCCTTCATCTCTTTCCAAAGGTAAAGCTTGTGGAAGGAAAATAGCCGAGAGATGCTGAACCTTATCAGGGTTTATTTCCCTGCACTTAAGCTGTCAGCTGTCACGGGTAGGACTTCCTGTTGGTTTCACATAATTGTGAAAGAGAATTTTTTTGTGATTTATCTCATTGATTCCTTTTTTTCCTAGAAGGGACAATATTTTCCCCTTTTAAATGTACTGTTTGTTCTTCTTTATATCATGTAATGGTTGTGGCAAGTGGAATAGTTATGTTGTCTGAAGTGTAACTCTCATGACAGAAGACCAGGTACAGAGAGTATGCTCAGCGAAGCTGGACAGCCCCCAGGACCACTACACATTTTTCCCTGCCATGGAGGAGATGTGATTCAGGTACATAAGACACAAAAAAGGATCTGCCTTTTTCTCACATGCAAGCAGATTCCTTTGCCTCTGTTGCCTTGGTTCAAGAACTGGGAAACAACAGTCGCGGGGATGTTTGATAGCAAACCCGCTCTGCTTGCAGGAGTCTTGTAAGGGATTTGTTTGCTTCCTGGAGATGAAATCCACTGCACTTACAAAAGCAGGTTCTTGTGTCACTCTCCATGTTAGACTGACATTTCCCAATGTGCATCCCTTGTCACAGGGGAGTATTAGTACAGCCAGCACTCAGCAGCAGCATGCTGTGTGAGGGACTGAGTGACTAGTCAGCTCAAAAAGCCAGCTTGCCAGGGCTCCCTCACATGTGTCAAGTCAGTCCCTGTCTCCACTTACAGCTGCCGCTGCAGTGGCCAGAGATGGCAGCTTGGTGCTCAGAAAGGGCTGGCAAGGCTGCAAGGGAGACCAGTGGGACACGTGATGCCTGTCAACTGCTGGCCAAATATGGAAAGACACTTTTTCCTGCCTTTCATCTGGTTTTATAAGCTACCTTGTTTAATTGCTTTAATAGATCACTTGGGCAGTTTTGTTAAATGATTGTTTTAAATCCTTGCGTTTGCAATGTAACTCCCTAAAGGATTGCTGTGTTAGGGCTGGAGCAGGGAGCTGTGAGACTGAGCCATACTTGGGAAGAGGTACACAGCAATGGCTGGGAGAGGCTACACCACCTAGATGAAATGGTCCTCCTGCTCTTGTGCAGATAGGGCACAGGAACTTCCCATGGCACTTACAAAGAAGTGTTGCAGTGATAATTCTGGACAGACTGCTCACAGTGCAAGAGACTGTAATGTCCAGAGCTGTAGCTGCATTGTTAAAAATTACACAGGTAGTGTGCATTTAGTGAGCTTATTACCCTGTAATAAATGACAAAATGGAGAATTATCTCAGTATAAGGATGGAAAAGCTCAAATTTCTTGCCAGTACTGTCACATAATATCAGGGAGAATGTGCATGTTTACAAAGTGCATTGCACTGGGAGATTTCAGTCTTTTAAGTGATTGTCCTTTCTTTCCACTATGTGATAAAAAGGTGCAAAAAAACAGCTTCTCAGTAAAATAAGAAGGGAGAGACCACTGGGTTGCAATGATCCAAAGTGAGCTAAAAAAATCCATGACAGAGAAGGACAAGAAAATTTGTACAAGTTGCACTGAGCAATTAAATCCAAGCCCACACCTCTGCCTGTTGCTCAGGCTTCCACAGAAGAATATGATCCATTTTCAGACCTCCAGTAGCCTTCAATGTATTTATGAAATGAGGACATGCTAAACACTAGCTGTTGGTTCTCCTTAGGAAGTTGCAGATTCCAGAAAGCGTAAGAGAAAATGGCTTGATGGCAAAGAACAGAGTAGGCTGCAGATCAAAACAAATGTTCCAGCCACTAGCTTTTCCCATCCTGCATTTGGTGTGTAAGTGGGCCGGACACACACCACAGCCACAATTTTAGCAGAAATCTTCATGGTGCAGTCTCAGTAGGGATTTTCACCGTAGCAATGCAAGTTGTCCTGTAGTGTTGCAAATTGGAAGGCAGTCTTTGCTGATCTAAGCAACTGGCTCAGATTTCCAGTAGGTACTTCAGAAATGCAGTGTTGTAAAATAAATTACTAGTGTATCCTTCATGCCTTCAGTCTAAAGATTGTTGAAAGCAAGCCCTTTGAATTCTGACAATTAAAAAGTAAATTTTGCTTCTGAAGCTGTGCATGTCCCTTCTTTTCCTATGCCCAACCTTCTTTCTTCATTAGCATTCAAAGCCTAGGAATACTTATTCCCTGTTTGATTATATCTGTGGTGAACAGCTGAAAGGTAGCAGTGTTGCTGTTTAGTGATTCCAAGATGTGAAAAGCAGAGAAAATGCTTCATACCAATTAGCTAACTGCAGTGGCAGCAGGGCTGTTGCTGTGCAATAGTCCTATTTCAGGGAAGGGCTTCAGTTAAGAAGGCAGCTTTGTGGTTTATTTCATCTCAGGGTTGAAGCAATTTTCCTTCTGACCACCAGATACTGAGTTTATACTGTTTTAAGGTCAAATACGTGAAGTTGTCTTGACATGAGCAAGAATGATAGTTGTCGCTGGCATGCAGGTGGGTCGTATGGCCAGCCTCGTATGTTCTCCTTTGCCTCTGTCTGTGTGGCAATGAAAACTGGAGTTATTTTCCAAAAATGTTATCGTCATGTTTCAGACCAGACTCAGTTGTCTGACCACTGGTGAAGAAACCACTGGGAGCCCAAAGACAGTGAAAAAATTAATCACATCTTTCAAAATGTTAATATAAATATTCCTCTCACCCACCGTGTTGCCTCAGCCACAGCACCTTCCTGCCCATCTCAGCACCTGTCCCACCAGCACCCTGCATGTACTGGCTGCTGCAAAGAGGACCACTAAGAGGATGAAGGCTCTGGAGACCCCTCAGGCCCTTTACTGTTGATGGGCTACAAGGTGCCCACTTACTCATCAGTCTCCTCATGGTTCTGGAAAAGCACCAGTTAGGTGGGTTTGTTTCCCAAGTAGTTACAAAGAACTCATTGGGAGGACATGGTGTCTCCTTGGAAACCTTAAGTGGTAGCACTACAGGCAAACTGGTTGAGGTGTGGTTGGGTTTAAATCAACAGAGTCCTGAGTTTATGACACTTGATGTATTTAAGAAAGAACTGATGGTGAAAATCCTTATTCACAAGAGAGAATAGAAACCTTTTGATGCTCATATCCATGATGTGCATTATTTTTCCTCTCCTTGTCTTAGGGCGTACTTGGCTCATTCTGTCCTGCAAAAATAGAACAAATGTCCCACAGCTGGATGTCAAATCTCATGGCAATGCTGTACATGAGAAGTATGAAACTGTGCCTACCATGTGTTTTTTCTGAAGCAAGAAGGGTGACAGTTGCTAAATAGCTTTATATGAAGCATAAAAATATAAAGCATATAAATAGCTTTATATGAAGCATAAAAATATAAAGCATATAAATAGCTTTATATGTCAGCAGCAGCTGACAGAATGAGAGGACACAGTCTTAAGCTGCACCAAGGGAAACATAGGTTGGATATAAGTGAAAAGTTTTTTACAGAAAGAGTGATCAAGTACTGGAATTGTCTGCCCGGGGAGGTGGTAGAGTCACCATCCCTGGATGTGTTTAAAAAAAGACTGGATGTGACACTTCGTGCCATGGTCTAGTTGAGGTGTTAGGGCATGGGTTGGACTCAATGATCTTGGAGGTCTCTTCCAACCTAGCAATTCTGTGATGAACAATTCTGTTGCAAAATCTTGTGCTGTCCTTTGGATAAATAATGCTGCACAAATGAGGATCTGTCAAGATTAAAAGCGAGTATGGAAATTAACCAGTAAAAATTGTTCCATACCAGAATGTAGCTCAAATAATACATTTGTGCTGTGTCAAAGGAAAACCAGTGGCCCTCATAGGACTATACCAAATAGTGTAAGAAAGCTGAATTAAGCAGTTCTTCTGTGTATAGACAGGTCATTGCGAATTACCCATGATGATGAAGATAAGGGAATTCTGCTTGGCTTGTTAACACACTGAAATAAGCTAAGCAACTTCCGTCTGGTTTGGTTCTTCTAAAGTTTCATGTACAATGGCTTTAGGGCAGGAGAGAATATTTCACATTGTATAATTCACTATAGATAAAACTGCTCATTAACTCTATAAAAGTGCTTCCTTGGGCAAAGTCTAAGAAAAAGGTCCAAGGTGCCTATTTTTCTCTTGAGCTCCTTTAGTGTGTTCTCTGTTATTATTTGGTCAAAGTATTTTGATTTGATTTTCTTGGTGTTTGGGATAATATCTTCTGTAAATCCAGGGATAACTAGGAGAAAAGCTGACTGTGTTAAGGGATTCTCAGCAGGAAAGTAAAGCTTAGCAAGGAAATTAGAAAAGGGTATGTATTAAGTTCTGCTGCAATGAAACACCACTTCGTAATTTTGAAGATACACATAGTAAATGCTCGCAGAGAAACTGGTAACAGCACTTTGACTTAAGAGAACACCCTAAAAGAGAGATTCATCCCATGTAACTTTATACACATGATGTACCCATCCACATTGGAGCTAGTCATATAACTCCCCTGCACAGTCACCACAGATACAGGCTTTTTCAGGACATTAACACAGTGGTTTACTTGAGTGCATGTCTAAAGTGGAAATGAAATGTGTGCAAGTGTCAGTTCCCTTCCATGAACAGGAAGGGAGTGCTGGGTGATTGTTCAAGTATCTATAACTGGTAAAATGAAACCTAATCTATGATATAATTTCTGGTGTTTATTTCTTCTTCCCAGGGTAGGCACTTTCTTATAATTTGGGGACTTCAGAGAGTTGCTGTCTTTGCAGAATAATCCTGATGAGTGAATAATGTGTGCCAGCCTTTGGGGTGAGGGCCGTCTCTTCGTTTTGTGTTCATACAGACCCAGGCACAGCAGGGTCCTGCCGCAGGATGGACCTCGTGTACACCACCACAACACAGATAATCAATAATAGCAGACTTAATTAGAACTCTGATCAGTGTCTCTTCCTTCCATTTTTCTGTGTTTTAAGTCCCTGTGATGTCTAAATGAGGTTTGATAACAATTCTCTGTCTCTCATTTCCCCCATCCCACAGGAGCACATTTACAAGCTGATGAAGAGTGACAGCTACGCGCGCTTTCTGCGTTCCAATGCTTACCAGGACTTACTGCTGGCGAAGAAGAAGGTATCTGTTGGAAAGGACACGCTTGCATCTCTTAGCACCTCTTGATTCTCGCCTGCTGCTTGCTGCTAGTGTGAAAGTGAAAATATTGTTTCCTTTTTTTTTTTTTCCTTTAAGAAGGGAATGAGCAGTTTTGTCTTCTTCATTCGGGGCATGGCATCTGTGTGCACAGCCTCAGCATGATTTTTGGGGAAAACATGGTGACCCATGGTAAAAGTAATATGGAAAGATGTTTGCCTTGCACAGTTGTCTCTCAAACTCCATGCAGGCAATACAAATTGTATTACCTCTTTCTCATGGAAAAGACAGTATGTGATATGGGAAGCAGGACCCATCAATCTGTTAATTACTGGTGCAAAATTCACCTATTAAGGTTTTCACCTCCCTAGTCTCACCATGTGATATTCCCTTTGGATGCCTTACCTACAGATCCCTTACCTGCAGCAATTCCCATACTCCTTCCCCTATCTTTTGCCTCCCCAGAGATGCTTCCTTTTCCTCAGAGACAGGAAATAATTGCCATGCATGTAGTAATCAAGAATTCCAGCCACATTGTCTCACAGGAAATCTGGGTTTGAGCTCTTCTTAGCCTTTTTAGTATCTGCATGAGGTCTTCCAGCACCATAATTCTGTCAGGAGCCCCCCAGATCAGGGTAGCAAAGGAGTGAGTGGTTTTGTAGAGTTACAACTCCTGTCCTCAAGTCCCCTCTTTCTAAGTGATCTAGGATATAAGCTACTGATTTCTACATTTGTGGCTGTGCTCAATTGCTTCCTGCAACTCCTGATTAATTCCCACAACTCTATGTGTCTATCTGTGTGCATGTGCATGCCATGTACATGTGTGTAAGTCCCACTTGCATTTGGCTCCCAGGACTGTACATAGGCTGACTCCTGACTCCCCGCAGCCTGAGTGTGTGGTTTCCCATCACCATCTTCCCTGCTGTTTTTCTGCTTCATTCTCTGTGTGTTGCCAAATTACATTGCATTGGTACAATACAATGAAATCCCAGTGGTATTTTTGTCCTGATTGTCATTGTGTGCCCTAAAAGCATGCATATGGTGACAAAAGGAGGCAAGCTCCTCTGTCTGCTGTGCCTGAGACTACTGGCAGGTGGATTAGCAAAAGGTAGTGGAGGGCAGCAGTCAGCCTTCTGTTTCAAAATGTCTGATCTGAGACAGCATAAACCAGCGCTGCTTACTTTTAGAAAGGTTAGACCTGACTTATTTCAGAGACTTCATTCAGGGGAATGAAGGAGGTGTGAGGCAAAGTCTTCTGATGGTTTAAGCCGTAAAAGCCTCTGCCATCTTCCTACCCCCAGCAGGTTACGGCCCCCCTACCCCCCAGTCTCCATTGAACACGTGAGGGTTCATGTGCTTGAAAGCCAGGAGAGCTTTCTCCTCCCAGCCAAACCCATTCAAACCAAAGGTTTTGTTTTTTTGCAATCCTTGTTTGCTGTCAGATCAAGCCCTGGATGTGTCAACACGACATCCTCATCCCCCTGCAAACTGCCGCAGGAGCAGGTTTTGGTGTCATGTTAACGCAGCCGTGAAAGTGAGAATCAAGTTTCTTTTAGAAAGAGCTCTGGGTGCACGAGTAAACGTATGAAGGCACAAAAAAGGCAGGAGTAAATCTGTACAGATGCACTGTTCATCAGCTTCACATTATGCAGGAGGGGAGTTGGTGTTACTCCAGAGTCTGTAAAGCTCTTTGCAACCACGTTACATTGTGTTGGGCGAGTGAATGTTTTGGGAACGGTGTAGGTACAGAGATGATGATAGAAAGAACACGACATTTCTGTACGCTGAGCTACACGGTCCTATCTTTAGGATGTTTGGTGCAGCTTTGAGAGGCAGCCTTTTAAAATTCCTCTAAATAGCTGGAAAGCAAGGGAAGGAAAAGAGGAATCCAGTGACATATCAGAGCCTGCATGGATGAAGGATTTGGTTTAGAGCCTGCAAACAAAGTCCTGGATTTACTGATGTGAATAGAAATTCACTGCAGTTCTTTAAGTTGTGATGAGTACATCTCTCTGAGGCCTGTCTTTCCCCAAAGTCATTATCCTCACATGGCTTGTATACGACACTGATATGACAAAGCTTACTTTCATTACTGAAAATAAGTTCTGTCAGAAGCACAGCACGATGGACGTGGGGTAAAAGAGTTGCTTGCACTAAGCAAATGAATTATGGCTTCAGATTCCCACATTAATGTTTTATGGATAAGTTTGTGTCATTTGGGATCTTTTGCCCTCCAGCACTGGGTTGTGGCAAACCAAGAGGGCAGGAGAAAGGGAAAGGTAGACTGTGTGGCTAGAGCACAGAAATGGGAATCGTAAAATCCATATGCTTTCCCCGGTTACCTCATTTAATTTCTTGTGTGAAAAAAAAAGTTCAACCTTGCCTGCCCTATATCCTTCTCTTTTTCAAAGAGCAATAATAATAGTGACCTGCTCAGCAGAGAGATGCCAAAGCTTGATTAGTGCTTCAAAACATACTTCACATTTCTGGTATTTGTAAACTACTGTAAGTTTGAAGAGTTACTTTCTTCTGTACCATACAATAACCACAGATGTGGGAGCTCTCCCTCCCTGCTCTAGGAGTATGGTAATGGAGGGGAAGGAGGGAGAAGAAATTATGGGTTGGGATTGAGATACAATGACAGAATTATGAGGGGAACATATTGTTCACACCACTAACTGATGCAAGACAGCAGACATAGGCTGTATACAGACCAGACATACATACTTTGTTAATCCATTTTAGATGTTTTTTCCTCCGTTCTTACCCAGTGTCATTATTGCAAGTAACCACAGTATTATTGGCCCCAATCCTGCAGATTCATGGTGCTCAGCAGGGAACATGAAGTTGGCCTCCAGCAAGGGTGTCATTGGAAGCAGTGAGCTGCAGAGGGGAAAAACTGGGTGTAGCCTTCTGCCTTGAACAGAAGGCCTCCTCCCTGCCAGGCTGGAGGAGAGATGAGAGCACAGCCCTGTCCTCAGGAGGAATGGCCATATGCCCAGCCCAACTGGAGCTCTGGGCCTCCATTCCCAGCCCCCATCTGCAGCAGGTAGAAATCACGGATCTGCTGAAAGTGTCTGACTTGGCAGTGAAGGGCTGGATGTGCTGAGATCCCCGAGTGACTCACTGCATTTTATTTGTGTATCTATGCAACACACCCCTCTGTTGCTGTGCAGAGTCAAGTCCTGACCTGCTCCTCTTTCTGCTGATATGCACCTTGCAGGTAATCACTGCTGCACTGCCCTCCAGCCCTTCTCCACGGTAGCCAAAATGAGTGGCTGGATGTCCTTAGACAGCAGTGATCCACCTGTCAGGACAAGTGCTGTGACAAACCTCCTCAGTCAAAACAAGGAGGCCTTTTGGCAGGGTGACTTGGCTGCAGAGCAGGGATTTATTCCCTGGGGAAAGAGCAGTGTAGATTAGCTAGTGCACCATGGAAGGGGATGCGAGTGCACAGAAACTTTTGTCGATGGTGAAGAAGCAGCCAGGCACATGCTCTACTAGCTATTTTTGCAGAGAAGGGAGCGAAAGGAACAGAAAAGACCTCGAGATACTTTCCATTACTCACTGTAAAGGTGAAACAATGACATTGGTTGGCATCTCTGCATTAGCTGAAGTGGCAGCTGAACTGTCACAGTGCTGGTGTTCATGTCAGCCTGGCATGGGGTGGCTTCCTGCCATCCAGCCCTGCCCACAGGCAGGAAAGCATCCTGGAAAGGCAGTCACAGCTGTAGTGCAGACAGGCTGCGAAGCCATGGGAGTGAGCCCTGCAGCACCGAGGGAAGAGCAGGTTGGCATTTTCTTGGTTTAGAGCATTGTTTTGCTCTCCATCTCAGGTTCAGGGAAGTGTGAATTCACCATGACCCTATTCAACTGAACACACAATATATGCAAAATACTCTGGCCACTTGGTAGCACTGTACATGCCCTTTGCTTTCTCACTTTGGACAGGTAGATGTGACCACTTGAGAAGCCCAGGATCTGCTCTGGTCTTTTCTGAACCCAGGGTATGGGATATTATTATCCTTTATTTTTATCTGATGCCATTCCCTCTGGAACACATTATTTTTCACCAAGTTAAAGTTCAAAATAAACCCCACTTTACACCCCAAAGTCTCATACCAAAAAAAAATTATTCAATAGCCAACAAAATAAATCCAGGGAGAGAGGGAGGTACAGAATTTTGCAGACCTTATGTTCAGAAGACCGAGTTTCTATATGTATTTTCCTACCCCTTTTCAGATCTCTGGCAAAAAGTATCAGCAAGGGGATACTTAGGAGCTTCATGCCATGAAGAACAGGCTCCATTTCCAGCACACACTTTTTGAAGCATTGCTTTTAACCAGACCCCCTGTGCCAGCTGCTCTGTATTGTCCAGGAAGGTTCCTATTGCAGATTATGCCCCCTTCTCAGTTTGATTCAGTGGCAGGACTTGTCTTGAATGCTATAAAGATGCTGAGCAATTTTCTCATAATTACTTTTAATAGTCAGTGACAGCTGGTTTTCTTAAGTTTTCTTCTACTTAATTTCCATGCAAGCAGAACCTACACAAAGGAACTTAAAGTTTGGATGGCTGGGTAAATGATTAATCATGAAAAAAAAGGAAAATTCCAAGAAGCCAGTCAATAATTAGTGAAAGGCTTCTATGCGCTGAGCTCTATTTTTCGCTATCTGCCTGGGCTGAGAGGTTTTCATCTGCAGCAGGGATTGTTTCATATTTTATCCAAATTCATATGTCCTTTGCCATAAGCTGGTAGAGTCTGTTGGTGTATTTACTGGCAAAGATTGCTTTTCTTGCACCTGGGAAGACTGCACGACCTGGCGTGCACATGTGTTTGTGTGCCTTTGCCCCTTTGCACACACAGTATATGTTTGTGCAAAGGCTGCTGTAGCTGCTGCAGCAGGCAATGGCTCCAGGGTCCGCACCCCAGGTCTGTTCCCAGGACTGGGATAGGTGTGATTCGGTCTTTCTATTTTTTTTTTTTCACTTTGTTATTTTTAAATTTCCTTCATCTGGTGTGCAAGGCAGCTTCCCCAGCTCAGCCCCGTGCTGCAGAGCTGTGGGCAGGCGTTCCCCGCACGGCAGGCTGCCAGCCACACGGGCAAGCAGACAGGAAGAGCCAGCGAGCTGTACAGCCAGCACCCACACCCACGGACATTCAAACTGCTCAAGCCAGCTCATCACTCTGCAGCCAGCTTGCCTCAGCTGCTTTTTATTTCACTAGAAAATGTCATGCTTTGACTCAGAGCTGGATGCTTTGAGGATGAGCTTTCCACGCATCCAGCTGGTCCCAGCCTGCCACCGCCATGCCAAATGTGCAGAGCGACTGCAAACCGTGCTTTGCAAGGCGCTTCTGTGAGACGCTGTCCGTGCTCCATGTGGCTGCTTCCCCACACGTCTTCAGCTGTGGTAGGCAGCAAACAGCCTTGTGTGGGGCTCCCTGTGCCAGACAAGCTCTCAGCACCTCAACAATGTGCTTTGAAGACCACCGTCCTGCCTTTCTGCTGGGTGGGAAGATGCATCACCTTGCTGGTAGAAAAAAGAGATACTAAATTTTGACAGTGAGTGCTAGGGGCACAATGTGGCCTGTACAGCTGCTCACTATCCTTTGACCCCAGTGCACACCAGAGCTCCACTCCAAAATGCAGTTGGGTCAGACACTGATTTTCCAGCCTGCAGTAATGTCATGCTGCAGACTTCAAGTGCCTTGCTCCCCTAAGGGGCCTTGCAGAACACTCAGTCTTTTGTTCAGGTATTTCTTCTCCTGAAATTGTGTCTTTAACTTGGCTGCTGGTGGGTCTTGCCACCCCTGCAGGAGACCAGCACAGAGGCCCAGTGCCCAGCTGGGCACTGCTGTCCTCAGTCCTGCTCAATGGGACATGTCTAGTCGAAGTAGCAGGAATGCAGCCTCTCTCTGTCACATCTGCTGCCTCAGGCTGTAGGGACACCACTGAGGCTACTTGCAAGAGGGAATCTGTGATGTTCTGAGCACTTGCATGGCTCTAATACTTAGCCAGAGAGTGAAGAGGATGTTTCTTTCCCCTTTCCTCTCCTCTCACATGCAAGGAGAGGCAACTAACCCTTGGATTAGTACATGTAAAGTACTCCTTTGGGGACCATTGGACTGGGTACATCCCTGCCTTCCTGCCAGTCAGGAAGGCTGCTTTATTGCTTGGTACTTGCTTGGAGGCCTTGGCTCCATCCTCCATGTGGGCTAAAATGATGCACCTCTAGCTTTCATTTTGATAGCACTTCGGGACATCAGAACTGCTTCTGTGGCTTCCTCAAACGTTTATAAGTGCGTAGGTTGCTCGTTTCTTTCTTCTGGATAAAGAATATTGCTTGTCTTAAAAGCACCTTATATTTTAGTCTCATTTTGTGATGCAGCAGGGACAATCTGCCCCATCTTTTCATGGGATGCTTAAGACTAACCTTGTAGACATCAGAGCTGTGAAAGCTGTGATAAACATGCAAAAGAATCAAAAGGCTTTGCCTAGACTCAACTACACAACTCATCCAATTTATCTGGTATGGTTTTGGCTTCTTTATGTCTTCTCTATCTGATTTTTGCACTGGTCCTTTGTCCTGGGACTTGTTACTGCAGCTGAATCTGTGGCAGATACGTGAGGTAGGTGCCTCTCCAGTGCAGTGCTTGTTTCCAGTGCACTGTGATGCAGCATCATTACTGTGGTTTTCCCTTATATGTAGCTCCTTATTCCCTTCATGGCAGTTTTACTTCCATCTTGCCATCCCCCTCTTGATGGCTCACACATTAAAATAAGCGTCTCTCCTGGAAATTAGCAGTGCCCACAGCTTTCTGACTGCAGTGAGCTTCCTTTTGTAGCATTGAGTTTCTCCTCTATAACAATTTTTTCTCTTAGATATTCCAGCAAACATGCCAATAAATTATTTAGTTCTTCCTTGTTAGTGGCGATTAGATCTCCCTTGTGCCAAATGAACGAAGTGCAGCAGTGAGCAACCTTCTCAGGGATATGTTAATAAAGCCATGATGCACACACTTGTTTTCTCACAGTGCAATTGAATATCTTCTTGCATATGAATTGTTCTGTACTCCAGGTACAAAAATATCAGTGCCCCAAACTGGTCTGTGTCTTTCCACTGTCTTGCAAAGACATGCATATGCTGTCTTGTGTTTTGATGTAGCCAAACTTATGGAAATATGCCTCTACTCTGGATAAATAGAAGAGTGTAGGTTCACTGGTAGTGAGTCCAGTGGTGGTTTTCATCTAGTGCTGTATTCACCCAGACACTGCCTTTTAATATTGTGAAAGCTACTGTGGTTTTTTTCATCTCTCTACACAAGTAAATGGGAGCCTGCAATAGCTGTTTGGCAGATGTTAACCAGAATCAGACGCCCCAGCTTGAACAGTAACAGAAGGAAAATTCAGTGAACAAGAAGTCAATACCAGCAGCTGTAAGACACAGCAATGCACAGACATATATGAACCATTCAAAAAACTCACAGGGGAAAAGTGACATTCTCTGAGAGTAAAAGTAGTGATGTCTCTCATTCTCTAAGGCATTTTGATTTCTTATGTTTGCTGTTGCAAGCATTGATTTCTGCTTTTCACATTTTTTTACAACTTTTTCTTCTTGTTGCTTCCTTATATATTGCTACTGTTTTAAAAGACTTAAAAGCATTTTAAAATGCTTTAAAAGCATTTAAGCTGAAGGGTTTTTTTCTGTATTTTTATCTCCCTACTTTGTTCCCTGTTAAGCCAGAGAATGAGCAAGGTCGTAGAACTTCTCTAGAAAAGTTCACTCGCAGCGTGGTAAGTTTCTTTTCTTTTCCCTCCTCCCTTTCCTCAGAACTTCATTTTCAGTTGGGGGAAATGTTGATGCTTAACTTTTTATTTCATCCTTTATTTTTGCAGCTAGCATCTTTGCAGCTTCTCTCTTAATACCGTAGCTCACCTAAATAGTAGCTCTAAAGAAGGGGCTGGGGGTGGGGGGAGAAATGGCATAATGCTCATTCTAGCTTATCATCATTGCAAAAGCAAATTGATTTTTCTCTAGAATTAAACACAAAGTTGCCTTTTTGCTACATTCCCACTACAGTATTTGTTGTGGCTTTTTCTTGCACAATGAAGTAGAAGAGCATGGTTCTCGTAGCTCCATTGCAGCAGTATCCGTACGGTTCCGCAGTGCATGGATAACGATACCGTGACATACATATCCATCCACAGCCCTGCAGCCGCTTCCTCCATTGCCCCCATCTGTTGGTGCTCATGGAAATAGTGATGTGTGATACCCTTTGGCCCGTTCATGATAGCAATACCAGAAAAGGAGCACAGTCACGGCAAGAAACATGACACTGTTAAACCTTTTAGACAAGAGGACAGTGGGACCTCAAGGGCAGCAGGCAGATGTCCTCCCTCTTTGTCCTTCATCAGTCTCCAACCTCCAGCCAGTCTGTCCAGAACTTGGGCAAAAGCTGCTTGTTCCACTTGTGTTCAGGGATCTGCCTGTGCAGCACCTTTTCTACAGAGCAGGAAAACAGGGAGAGGGGGCAGGACTAGAGGCAGATACTGCAAGTGGGGTGGAGTAGAAGGGATACTGGAAAGTACAGGCTGTGTTTTGAGCTGCATCAAAAGCAGCATGACCAACAGGCTGTGAAAGGGGAATCTGCCCCTCTACTCTGCTCTCATGAGACCCCACCTGGAGTGTTGCATCCAGCCCTGGAGTCCCCAGGACAGGAAAGACATCAACCAAATCCAGAGGAGGACCACAAAGTTGATTAGAGGAATAGAGTACCTCTTCTACAAGGAAAGGTTGAGAAAATTGGGTTTGTTCAGTCTGGAAAAGTGAAGGCTTTGGGGTTACCCAATTGTGGCCATCCAGTACTTTAAAGAAGCCCAAAAGAAAGACAACAGGGACTTTTTACAAGAGCATATTGTGGTAGGACAAGAGGGAATGGCTCAAACTAAAACAGAGTAGGTTTAGATTGGATGTCAGGAAAAAACCTTTACTGTGAGGGTGGTGAGGCACTGGAACAGGTTATCCAGAGAACCNGACAGGAAAGACATCAACCAAATCCAGAGGAGGACCACAAAGTTGATTAGAGGAATAGAGTACCTCTTCTACAAGGAAAGGTTGAGAAAATTGGGTTTGTTCAGTCTGGAAAAGTGAAGGCTTTGGGGTTACCCAATTGTGGCCATCCAGTACTTTAAAGAAGCCCAAAAGAAAGACAACAGGGACTTTTTACAAGAGCATATTGTGGTAGGACAAGAGGGAATGGCTCAAACTAAAACAGAGTAGGTTTAGATTGGATGTCAGGAAAAAACCTTTACTGTGAGGGTGGTGAGGCACTGGAACAGGTTATCCAGAGAACCTGCAGATGCTGCATCTCAGGAGTTGCTCAAGGACAGGGTGGATGGAGCTCTGAGCAACCTGACCTCATGAAAGGTGTCTCTGCCTGTGACAGGGGGGTTGGAACTAGATGATCTTTAAGGTTGCCACCCAAAGCATTCTACGAGTCTATGACATTCTTGCCTGAGTGTGTATATATATGTATATTTATATGTACACTACATACACACACGGCATATAAATATAGTACCTTTGTACATCCTGAGAGAAACAGGAAGCTGTGCAGGTAAGTTTGAGCTGCTGTAGAGCAAATAAGCTGGGAGTAGTTCTTCCTGACACTGCTGTGCTACCGCACAAGCAAACCCAAATGTAACATACAAGGCTTTGTAGAACATCCACTGGCAGACTTCCTGGGGAATGTATTTCTATCGCTAATGCATATGCACACATTTAAAATATGTTGATACAAAATATATCACTATGCCCATCTGCATATTTACTACTTTCTAAGAGTGTGCCAGGGAGAGGAGTAGGAAAGATTTTAAAATTTTTTTTTTAAAACAAACTATGCAGAAATATTTACACTGAGTGGTAAATTCTGCTCCCAGATTTGCCAAGTATGTGGAAGAGTAACTCTCACTTTACTAGACCGGCTGGGTTTATAGTTGCACAGCCAAGGATGGATTTTTCTCTTGCATTTGATTTGAAGGGTAACTTGACAAGCTAAGTTTGGGATGCTATGATTAGAATGTAAGTAGCTGTAAAGAAAATTGTAGTAGATTGGTCGGCACTTTAGTTCATTTTTGTCTTACTGGGTAGCATGCTGTAAATATATATTTTTTTTTAATTTGTCTTAATATAGATATAAAATCTCATCTTCTGATGGCATAGTAGTTACCAGAACTAGGAAGAGTCTGAATTTTTTATACTTTGCATTATGGCAGTTTGTCTTTGCCATCAGATGAGAAAATAGTCTACACTGATATGTCATAATGTCCTCAGAGGACAGTATTACCAAAGTGAGACCTTTATGGCATACTCAGGGGACTGAATTAAGACAAAGTTAATTTTGTATGCTCTAGTTCTCCAAAATGCACTGCAGCTCCCCAGCTGTGTAAGAATGGAGCAATTCAGCAATCCATACTTCCAGAGCTCCACTGTGCTTTAGTGATTGCTCATTACAGGATCATATATTCAAGCTGGCCCTACACAAGCATGATGAAGTTAAGTGTATGTTTAAGGTTTGGCTGGAACAGACCCCCAGTTTGTCTCTCTTAAGGGAGGAGCACTGAGCCTATTTTGCAAGCAGATTAATATGAGGTCACATTTCCAGTGATGGCTGCAAGAGAAGTCTCAAAACTGGTAGGGCTAAAAGTTTATTTGCCCTAAGGAGCCATAATTGAATAGTCTCCCAGATTGACTGAACTATTAATTGCCTGTGGATTTGAGCCACCTCCAGACTGTGCTTCTCTGTCTGGCACTGGGAGGGCCAGTAGACCCCTGGGAAAATTTTCAGATTTGGCTATAGCATGTGACCCAGCATTTTGGGAAGTCACAGAATCACAAAATAGTTACAGTTGGAAGGGACCTCTGGAGATCACCTAGTCCAATTCTCCTGCTAAGGCAGGGTCACCTAGACCAAATGACACAGGAACGTGTCCAGGTGGATTTGGACTGTCTCCAGAGGGAGACTCCACAGCCTCACTGGGCAGCCTATTCCAGTGCTCTGCCACCCTCAGTGTAAAGAAGTTTATGGGACATAAGTCTGCCTAGCCAATCTCTAACCCAGCCCTCTACATCCAAGGGGAAGTCTTCCTTTCTCCAGCCTTCCTCTCTTACATCCAAAGTCTGGGATTCCCAGCATCAGCACTAAAAACTGAGGCATTCAGTAATTGTGCCTTCTCTGTGTCTTCTGTCACCAGGACATGTATCTGATTCAGCAGCAGCCCCACATTTTCTCAAATTTTCCTTTTGCTGCTGATGTACTTGTAGAAATCCTTCTTGTTGTCCTTCATATCCCTTGCCAGACCTAATTCCAAATGGGCTTTGGCCTTCTTTGTCACATCCCCACATACTCTGACTGTTCCTTCAGTCCTTCCACGCGGCCAGTTCTTTTCCACATCCCAGAATCTGTTTGAGATTTTCTAGAAGCTCCCTGCTCATCCAAAGGAGTCTCCTGCCCCCTTTGCTAGATTTCTTGCTCATGGCGATACACTGGTCTTGAGCTTGGAAGAAGTGATGCTTGAATATTGACCTGCTGTCTTGGACCCCCTTTCTTCTAGAGCCCTTCCTTTTAAATCATTGTACTAAAGTTTGGGGAACTTTGGGGAACACTGCAGGTGGCATACAGCCAGAGCAGGAGCATGGAGGTAGAGGTTCATGATCCCTTCCTTGCTCAAAATACTGTACTTAGAGTGTTGCTTTACATATCAGAGAAAGCTGACTTGTAGCCAGAAGACCAGTCAAGTTCAGCATCTTAGACAGAGAATCTTCACCTGAGTGAAAATAATCAGACTCTTTAAGTTTGCCTGTTCTGGTTGCTTGGGTCTCACCATCTCTTGATTGACAAAGACAGGAAAAAATGCAACATTTCAGAAGGAGAAACAGTAGAGCTTTGTGTTGACAAACTGCAAAGAGTATTGCAGGCTTTTTGTCTCTTACTTGGGTTAAGCCCTACCCCTGAAAAATCTTTCAGTGCTCCCAAACTGGTCTCCTGCATTGGGTGGAAAGCTGTACACTTGGTTTTGGGAGCACAGACTTGAAGCAAGTAGAAGTTGTTTTACCCACAGCATAACTCATAACAGATGAGTTATGCTCATCTCAGAGTCATAACTCAGGAGACAGAGATTAGCTCCAGACCATTTTACATACTATAGCAAGACACCATGAAGTTCTGCTAGCCAGCCAGAGGCTTTCCACCTTCACATGGATCAATGGGTAATAAGAAAGAACAGGGCTTTACATAATTTTTTATACCAGTCTTCAACTCCTTCAAGACCCACTGTCCTGTCTTCCTTGATACTTTTGACCAACAGAAGGCATCTCATGACTAATAAGTGCACTGAGTTTTTGCACCAAACCTTTCTGAAAGCCAGGTGCTATCTGGTCCACATTAAGCATGACACTTAGAGCAAGATTTTAACAGGGCAATTTTCACTGTGGTGATGGTTCACCTTTTACTTCCAGGTCCTTACATAGTATCAGCTGACACATTAGTGCAATAGCCAACAGGGGGTTGTTCCCACTGCAGTCAGGTCCTTCTGTACCAAAGGGCGTGGTTTGCAGTGCGTGTCTTGGGTCCCCTTGGAGCAAGGGAACATCTTGATCTAATGTTCTGATCCAGCCCCCAAAAGTTCAGGTACCCTGAGCCTCCTCGACTCACCTCACAGAAGTCTGAAGGTGTGATGTCCATGTGTTTCATGGCAGCTTTGCAGTCCCAGGACCAAACATGGTCATCAGTCGTCTGGTGAGCATCAAAGGCCCACATCTGCATGGTGGAGCAGAACACTACAGGGCACAGCTGCCCAGCGCTGCTGGAGCAGGGTGTGGCAGATGTCTTTTCTCGTCTCTTCAGGTTTTGAAGTGTCCTCAAGAATACATAGGCAGCACAGTACCTGACCCTTTGGCCCTATGCCAGGCTCCCATGCTCTGGAATCACGGGTCTAAAGCTAGGCTGGCTCTTCCATGCTCTCCTAGGTGCCCTGAGGAACGGTCAATATCATGGAATTGCAGAGCTGATAGTCTATTGCTTTGGAGCACTTAGTAATCCACCTCATTTAAAAAAGGATGGCACTGTGCATGGTGGCAGGTTCATATTATTACAATTTTCCTTTTGAATACAACAAGGATTGACATTATGAAAGCCGAGTTAGCCTGTCTTCTCTCCCAAGTGAAGATAAATGGCATCATAAAAATCAGACACCATGTATCATATATGTTATAAATAATATCTAGTATTGAGGTAATAACTTAATTTTAAAGACACACATACACAAAAATCCATATATCTACATCTCTCTCTCCTGTCATATTTCATCATCTTACTAATTAAAAGGAGCCTGCTATACTATTTTTAGCCCTGCAGTCTCAGCCTAGCTGTTTAAACCACTGTAGTTTCCCATCTGCTTTAGAAATTATTTAATAATCAGATAGACAGAATCTTAGTTCTCATAAGCTGAGATGATCCTTCAGGGCCAAGTGTAGAAGGAAAATATATTTTAATGATTACATTTAGGGGAACTACTGCTGCTTTTTGTCTCGCAAAGAAAGCCACCAAGTCTCTGCCTAACTTGTGCTGGTAGCCATTTGTGTTTAATAAAGGAGGAAATAGGATGGGGATCCTTTGTTGCGTCTTGAGTATCTCATCTCTAAACGCAGCAATGGGTACTTCAGCAATAACAGGGATTAAACCTATGCATACCAGCCTCAGCAGGTAACTTAGATAAGCCTGGACCATGATAGCCAAACTTGAATTCAAACTTTCCTAAAATGCCTATATTCCAGGGAAGGAATTTTCCCTGGAAGAAAACAGGTGTTAAAATTTCTGACTCAGTGTCCAGGCAGTGACTCAGTGCCGAGACCTCTGGATTTTATTCCCAGCTGATATTTCTTTAAGAAAAAAAGGCACACCCATATGTACCACTTTTGAGAGGATAAGAGTTCTCAGTCTTTAAAGGACAAGAGAGTGACCAGAGCAGTGATCTATTCTTTGGGCAGAATTTTTACAAATTCTGGCTGAACTGACAGATGTGGGACATTGTTACGCATTGTGTTCCTGGACTGGAAAAGGTCTTTACCTGAAGAAGGCAAAGAATCTCTTGTGTAAATTCAACAGTGTTGAAAGAAAATAAGGTGAAGGATGCGATGATCTGAGTTCGAGTTGCGTGGGAGGTAGACTGTAGATTAAGGATGTAAGAATGAAAGTTTTCGAATGACCCTTCTTCAAAGAATCCTGGACATTTTGGATGGAACGTTTTATACAGCACGTCAATGAAGACTGAAGATTGTCTCAGTTCCCAGGCACAGGTTAATAACTGGATCGACAGACTGGCCCAGTTTCATTAACCATAGCATAGGCAGAAGGAGAAGCTGGGAAGCAGGAGCTGCTGTCATCCTTGTGTTAGCAGCACTAGTCTAGTGGTTTTTTATTTTCACCCAGAAGCATTGTAGGCAAAGTCTCACATGACATCCTTAATGGCTGTGAGCCAATTCTCCACCTGGGTTTCTCATGCAAGGATAACTTTTCCAAAAACAAGAATGACTGGAGATCTTGTATTCAATGTATTTATCATGCTCAGTGCCGAGGATGCTTTCTGTCTGGAGTCTAAAACGCCCTCCTCCTTCTTGCAGTGATGCAAACTGATGTTATCATGGTAGCATTTCCTTTGCTTTAGTTTTCTGGTATCTTTTGGTAATTTTGTATTGAACAATTCTTGCCTCAGGACATAAATGCATCCCAGTTCAGCGCCCAGAGAAATCCACAGTTGCATGTTTAATTTCAGTTCCATATGAATCTGCTCTCTTGCATTATACAGCTATGAAAGCTTTAGTTTCTACCCTGACTGCCTGCTGTCCCTTCCTTGATGTTCTCAGCTGTCTCCCAGCTCCATGTTGTCACTTTTGTTTTTCCCTGCTGCTGCTTCCCCATCTTTCTGACCCTGAGCTTCATCCCTTGGCTATGGCTACTCATGCTGTTTTTTATGTCTTCCTGGTTTGTGTACTGTTGGATCAGAGTCCAAGTCAAACTCAGTCCTATTCTGAATTCATGAGTGTGGTGTCACACATGTGAAATGTGTTGATGGAATCTTATCTTTCTCAGGTGAACTCTGTGATGCTTTGCACAGCTGTGTCACTGTGATGTATTATAAATAGTAACCATGAATGCAGTGAAGAAAGTGTAAGGCTGAAGAAAGAATTGCTGCCTGATGTCATCTTTTTAACTGGTTCCTTGATAATCTCATAAAGCTGTCATATATTTACCACCTTTCCTACTTTTTCACTTTCCCAGCTCTACCAGCTTGCATAAATAGATCACAGCATTTGAGGATATGGAAAGTATTCACAACCTGCAACAATGACAAAGGTTTAAGCCATTATTGGTAAAGAGTAGTGGTTGATAAAGTGGAAAGTATAAAAAGATGATACACTGAGATGCTGGTGAAGTGTCTATCTAAACAGACAGCAAGAAGGTAAGGGATACAGGAATAGATTCCAGAGTTTTTTAGATTTGGCATCAAGAAAAGACATCTGGAAAAAGGGTTAGTTTTATCTTTGGAAGGTATTTTACTTTAAAAGAAAATGTGCTCACTTGACTACTCCAATCATTACACTGACTTGTACTGAGAAAAGGAACTTGCATTACTTGGGTGATGGGAAGCACCAGAACATACCCCAAGCGCAAAGGGGCTGCAGCCTGTGTTTGCAGCCTGCCATGTGATTGTCCCCTTAGTGTGACGGCCAGCCAGTGTCCACAGCTGGGGCTGCAGAGGCCTGGATGCATGGCCTGCACAGCATGTGCACTGACTCACCACTGCAGGCAGGAATGTTCTACCTCTGTTCTTGGTATCGTCGTGGTACTAACCCGGTTTGGTAAGGGGTAAGTTGCATGTGTCACCTGTATGCTGCAGTCTGCTCTATACACAGGGGCTCCTTTAAGGGTAAGTATTCATTGTTTCTAGTCGATGAGTTATCCTTCATGTTCTAAAAGCACTGCTGTGTAGAGCTGCTGGCACAGGATGGCAGCTTCCTTTCATCCCTGCAAGAGCAAAGTGGGTGAGTGATTTTTGTACATACCATTTGTTAAAGTGCTTGGGGACCCTTCTGGATGAAAGGCACTATATAGACTTCAAACACACCCACTATTAATTTGCTGTGTTTTATTTGAGCCACACACAAACCCTGAAAGATAAAAGCTGGTACCTTCTTACTACAGACAGGTCTAGCTGCAGATGACACTAAACCATGACCTTAGCAAGGTGTTTGGGGGGGAGGGTGTGCTTAGCCCCTATTGTGATTTCAGCCAAGTTTATTTTGATACTCCAGAGAGATTTGATATTTCAGTGGTGCATCCATTTTCCTCTGTACAAGACATTTACGTATCTGGTTCCCACTCATGCTGAAGGCTGTCAAACAAGCTGAGTCCTTTGCACAGAGAATCACACCCTGCCCAAGAGCCAGACCAGCAACATTCAATTAGGGCATTTCTGAGGTGGCTTGAAAAAACAGTCTGCTACACCACTGTGTACTGGCTGCAGTGATCCATCTGCTCCTCTGTCTTCCTGGGATTTTGTCAAAGGGAGAAACACATCCTGAATTTGCAGTCCATAGACAGCTTCAACTAATGCCAAAACTGGTTCACTTTTGGCTACAAGGAGCCTGGACTGCACCACAGAAGAAGAGATCTTACTTGTGGTGCTGGTGGGATGGTAGAGGAAGGCTGCAGCTATCATGAAGCTGTGCTAGGAGTGGCTGAATACAGATCCTTGTTTGTGCCATATACGATCGTGTACTAGTATTTCTCCAAGCAAAGTGAAAAGCCTCGTTTAGGAAGTGTAAGAAAATCCTCACAACTTAAAATGGGAGTAGATGATACTGGTTTTAATTGGACTGAAGCTCTGAAATGTTGCCATAAGAGATATGAGCTAGAAGAGCAAAAAAGCAGTATCAAATGTGGGAATACAACCCATGGTGGTTGAGCTTCACTGTGATGGGCAAGAATGGCAAGAAGCTCAGGTAACTTGTCAATCAAGTCTTAGAAGAGAAGTGGGCCCACTCTGCAGAAATTTGGGGGTAACTCATGAGACTGTGCTGGCAAGAGAGGTGAGCATTCTGCATGCTGGGAGCATCTGCCCCACCTTCCCCTCTACAGCCACTTTGCAGCTCTTGTTTTCAGTTTGTCTCGGTGGTATAGTCCACCACATTTTGTGTGTTAATTTATGTTACTTATGTTCATAATTTATGTGTCTGTGTTTATTTTGTGTTGAACTAAGTTATTTTCCAGTATTGCTTATGTTTTTAATTCAGTTTCTTATTTAACTTCATTAATTTATGTTATGTTTATGTTATGTTGACAATGTATATCTTAATAAAAAAATCTAATAAAAAGAATATTTTTTAAATGGCACAAAAATAAAGCTTCCCCAAGATCTGCATTGTAATATAACATTGAAAACCAAACAGTGCTGGCAGTGCTAGGGCCATGGCAATCTCTTCAGAAGTAAAATTTGTTTGCAGGACGTTGCCTGCCCACTGCCAAATTTCTTGTCGTATTTTAGCTAAAAGATAGGAAAACTGAGTAGTGCCTGCAATGATGTGAAAAACCTCAGATTCAAGCCTATGGAAGAAGAATTATCTCACCTCCCCTGGAGATGCAGCCCCAGTTCTCTGCAAAGGGAGATGGGGCAACAGTGCTTCCTAGGAGATGACTTCTCTTCCAACAAGGTGATGCTTCTGGCTGGAGCAGATTGGGCAGCAGACTGGGAGAAGGAGAGCCCTGAGCACAAATGAGGGGTAGAAACCAAGAAGTGGGGCCAGCTGTAGCAAACAAAGCCCCAAGCTGGGGGATGGAAATCGTAGAGGTAAGGAGACAGCGTGAAAGCACTTTGGTCAGTATTGACATGGCAAACAGGAGCCTGTGCTGCCATCTCTCCTCTCTCCCACTGCTGCAGCCACAAAGCTGCTTATGGGATAAATCCTGCCTGGGTGTTCAGGTAAGTTGTTGACAATATGCATGGGAGCTCTGGCTTGTGCATGCTGCGGATGGGGAATGTCTGCATGCTGAATTGCACTGTGCTGGGCAGAGCACATCAGCATTGTGTGAAGCCATGGGTACTGGACAGACCTAAACTTTCAATTTAAAAATATTTTTTTAAGTTCCCACTCTTTGCTTCTCTCCCAACTGTGCAAAGTGCTGGTTTTGGCAGATAAAAGCAAGGAGCAAGATGGAAACTCTGCTGGCTCATACAGGAGGTTTGAAAGGAGTGCTGTCCCTTTTTTGCATCAAATCCCAGACACCCTTTTTTCCTTCATACTTGGCATCTTGCCTATATTAAGTTCCTGAATTTTGCTTCATTAAAATAATTGCTGATTGCATTTTACACTTTGGCTTAGTAGCTGCTCAGCAAAGGCTCAGCCACTAAAGATGCTAACCATCTCCTGTGACCTACAGGTTAATCTTTATTTCACTAGGCCTCAGTGAGCCCTGATGGTCCACAAGTGCTGAGGTCTAATCCTCTGCTGGACATGTAGCCAAGCAGTTAGGATGGCCACATACTTGGAAGTCATATTCTAGGGGACAGTTTCATTAGGTTCATTAAGAAATCCCTGACTTTTTCATTCACTCCAAATTCAGATTTTACACTGCCTTTAAGAAATGGCTTTTGTCGTGGGGGTATTCAAGGGCAAAAAAAAATATTCATTCAGCAGCATAGAGAGAAGTGGACATTACCAGATGCAGTGAAGCTCCATGTCATCCTTGTGTGTAAGCTGTGGAACAGCTCAATTGTTGGCAGGACATGGGAGAAAAAGAAGCCTCCCTGCATCCAAGACAACACACAACATATGCCATACAACATATGCCCTACTGCTTGTGCTATGCTGTCTGAGCAACAACAGTCTGGACTTTTAGTTGTTGTAACCCTAATTAGTAGTAACAAATATTTTGGGACTGGAGGACTGAGAATTTCTTTATAAACTTCAGACCCTATGTAAAAAGTTTACTCCTTACATCCACTTCTAATCTTGCCTTAAATTATTCAGCATATACATGTGGCACAGTAAAAGAAGCACTGAAGTGTGCTGAGCTTGAGATGGTACGATTTCCAAATCCCCTGCCAGCCTAGCTTAGATGAAATTTCTCCTGGAAATACAGCAGTTTTCATTGACATTCTCTTCCAGTGGGGAAAGGAGAGTTAGAGACAGCCACTGGTTTCATGCTAAACAAAGATGCGTGGAAGAAAAACATAATTTTAAAAGAAACTAGGTGTTGTTTGTGCCAAACTTTCACATCATCATAATCTGAAACATCCTTGCTCTGTCAGATATATCCCCAAGGGAATTCCATCCATTTCATGTGGTAGATGAGACCCAACGTGCCCTCCTGGACCTGAACTTTTTTGGCATGTACTGTGCCCAATTAAGAACTGCTTCAGCCATCTCCAGCTTCTCAGAGAAGCCTTTCACCTGACTGACTCAGGCACTCACACCATGCAGCTTCAGGGAAGGGTTGTGGGATCACAAAGAATGCAGGGGTGCATCTCACCTCTGCTGTCTCAAGGTGGACACAGGCCACCCTGTCTTGGTTTACTCAGACGCCTCTTTTCCAGACACTAAGCAATGACACTAAAAGCATGCTGTCACCATCCTGGACTCTTGCTACAGACACCCTCTTGGCAAGCAGCAGCAGGTAGGTTTGGATGGATTGGCTGGGGGTCCTGGGGAGAGTGCTGGCTGCCTGCGCAGTGAGCCGCTGCCCCATTCCAAAGAAGCCATCATGTGTGCTGCACTTAGGCTTTTGTCAGTCACCTGATGCAAACCCTTTGTGTCTCCTGATGGGATTTGTGCCTTAGAAGCCCTGCAGGGCTAAAACTGAAACAGAGATACCATGGGCCACCTCCTCAACTGGTGTAAATCACCAGCACTTCTGTGAAAAAACTGAGTCATATTGATTTATATCAGCAGGTGGATTGCAGATCCCATCCAGCTTTTCCACATGTAATACAATGTTTTACTCCCTTCTCGTTCATTTTAGTAATAGGAAAGAGATACCAGTTTTGAAATGCAGTTTTTCCCTGATCCTCTTTTATTTTTATTTTAATAAGGATATCTAAGATGACAGAATCTTAAACCGAAAACCTGCATCCCAACCAACTCCAGCCTGCAGATATCTGTATCACTCAGACCCATGCTGTGAGGCTGACATTTGGCCCTCTGTCAGGTTGAAACAAAATCCCCTACATCAGTATACCTCTCTTTGGGGGCTGAACATTACAGCAGTTTTGCTTGTAGTCAAAAATGTCACAGCATTAATCCCTCTATGCAATTTCAGGAGTTCTTTTGCCATCTGTCCTAGTACAGAGGTGAACACAACAGCCGAGCAGACAACATTGTTGCCTGCTTCTTGCTGTCTTAAAACAGAGCTTCTTGCACCCATCTGTTTGCATGTCCCTGTTTGTGAGGCCATTCCCTGGCACAGTTATCCTCCCAGACAGACGGGCTTTGCACTGGGGACTCATCCCAGCCTGCAGGCGGGAAGTTTGCTGCAGTTCCCAGGGTAACGCGTTTCCCATGAGACGGGGGAGCTGCAGATGGAGGTCACTGCTTTTCCCCACAACGAGAAGCAGTTTCCACTGGGGAACCCATGAGCGAAGTTTAGCTCTATGCAAACCACGGCCATCGGCTCCGTTTCCAACCCACCACCTTCTCCAGGGCAGCTGTCCCCTCTCCTCAGCCTGGCCCACTACCGGCGTTTCTCCTTCCTGCTTTGAATACAGGAATGTTGAAATGGGGGCGGGATGTGGAACAGTGTTTGCTCCTCACCCTGCTGGAACCTGACACAGGGAGCTGGCATAGCCCCAAGCCACCTGCCTGTGAGAAGATAACAAGAGGAGCTGCCTGTCGCAGATTAGTTAGAGTCTGACTGAATAGGCATTATATAAACCAAGGCTTATTTGTTAATTCTTTTCCTAAGGAAGTACCCAAATATTGGTGGAAACTACCTTTTTTTTTTCCCCCTAAACTGAGCCATGTTATTCTTCCAGGAATTAACATCCATATCTTTACGCTCTTCTTCCCATAAATAGGATTCAGGGACTGATAATTCCTTAGTACTCTCTCTCTGGTATTCCTCCACAGCAACAAAGTGACAGCCCTGGTTTTAGCTCCCCACGCCATCTTGCCCTGCAGAAGACTTGGCCACCCCCTGGGGTAGCGCTGGGCCAAGCTTTACAACAGTGCATTTAGAAATAATAATAATCAAAAATTCTATTTACACTTCTAAAAAAGGAAAAGAAACAAAAAAACCCCAGACATGCATAACTTGAATGGTGTGTCTGCAGAGGTCTGGGATGGAGCTGGCCATTCCCATGCTGACCCCTGTGTGTGAGGCACAGAGGCTGTGGGCCTCTCCTCCCATGCAGGACAATCGGCATGATAAAGTGTTTCCTGCAGCCAACTGCTGGTATACAGAACACGGACAGATTAGGCCGTGTGTGCTCATGCAGCTGAACAAATTATTTGGTGAAAGTCACACATCTCAGTAATGAAATGCCACTTCTGTAGGGAACAGCTACATCCTCCTGGAACAGCCCTATATGGAAAGAGATTAGAAATCAAAGGGAAGTGGGAAGTGGGTTTTTTTTTCCCCTAGAGTGTTAACTTGTTTAAAAATATTTATTTCAAATAGCCTGCTAATTTTTACATATCAAATTTTTCTACATTTTGCACTTACTCATTTTCACTGAATAATTCGTTTCTCTTGCTCTTTTTGCTCTTTTTGCGGTTCTTTCTTTAAAATAGCAATCAGTAAGACTTCCTATTGCAAAGGAAATCTTGGCTAAATATAGTAATGAAGAGGAGGTTGTTTAAGAGCTGCTAGGTATTCTACAGCTCTCTGGTATTCCATGAATCTTTATTTCAAGCATGACTTTTTTTTTCCTTTAAGAAAAACATCGTTTTTCAAGAGGAAAGCTCACCAAAGAAATACAGCAAGTGGTGCAATACCTGAGATAGTTTTTCACTGTTATATCAGTAATTGCAAAGCCATGAATATTCCCTATGTGGATATGCCCTCTCTGCAAATGGAGAACACTGGGTGTAGGTCCTGAAATAGGTCCTGTAGGTCCTTTGCTCCTGAAAGCAGGTGCTGCATGGTCTGAGTTAGGGAAGGGGTTCAGATGTGCAGGTGACCTTCCTTCTTCCTAGTCCTTGGTCCTGCCAGTCAGTGAGAAAGCTCACGTGGATGACAGCACAGTATAAGGTTGCTTACATTGGTGGCTTGGGCACAGGGAGGGCAGGGAGGCCAAGCAGGAGTGAACAGGCACCAACCCAGGTGACCATGGAGTGTGCCAAGGTGAGTGACAGCAGGGCAGGAACAGGTTGAACTGTTTCTGAAATTACTTTTTTTCCTAGACCTGCTCCTGGTGGATGCTGTGCAGCTGATACTAATTCACAGACTGTGGGAGGGACATCCCAGTTTTCACAGCAACCTTGGCTGTGCATCCCTCCCCAAGATAGGTAGAGCTCTGCAGAACAGTACTGGACAGAATGAGTAGCAGTAAGGACAGGGCTTTGCTTTTACCAGTTCCCATGCAACTGGAGAAAGGAAATATCTTCACAAGACAGAGTCCCAGAGCACAGCCTTGATGATAGCCACTGGACATAACTTCAGGCACAACTCCTCCTTGCCAAACCACTTTCCTGGGCCAAAACTGCAGGAACATGAAATTCTAGAGACAGGCTCATTCCACCTGCCTCCCTTGTCAGAAGAGCCTCATGCCACACTCTGGGGAAAAGCCCCTGTCCCTCACTCCCAGAGAAACCATTCTACAGCATCACTTACACCTTCGCATCTCTTCTGTCTGTTTGTCCCTCCCTCCAGGGAAAGTCTCTGGCAAGCAAGCGCCTCACAGGCCTGATGCAGTCCTCCTGACAGCTCCAGCCGACTGCCCCGCGGGAGAGACAGCTGGGACCACTGCTGGGGACGGGGCATTTCAGGGAGAGCAGGTCCCTGCAGGGGAGACAGCCTGAGCAAGTGGAGGCAGAGAGCCACACGCCAGTGGAGCACCTCTCTTCACAGTTTACACCAACACTTCCCTTTCTGCACAGCTCCTTAAGGACCCTGAGCTCTGTGCAGGTACTTTGTTTCCAACTGAGGTTTGGAGGAGCACACTTCACCATACACGGGAGGTCGACAACGCGAGGGCTTGCTGTCTCGTTATTTAAGGAAACACACCCAACCACAGCTTGGAGAAAGAACAGCTGAGAGATCAGTGTTTTTCCACATCTCTTTTCTCCCTGGTACAAACGTGACTGTAATAAGATGGCGCTGCAATCTCACTCCCTTTCATGTGGCCGTCTGGATCCAATAAAATATCTGCTGGAAGCTGCTTCTCCTTCTCACAAAATCCCAAATGCATTTCTCCTGCAGATTCACTGACTTTAACTTTGTTTTTCTTTCCTATGTTTCTCCTCCTTTAAAGCAATGGGAAAAACAAAAAAAAGGTACTATTTAAGTTCATCACTCATTGTCCTTCCAATATCATGTAGCATGTCCAGAGATGATGGCCAGATCCTCAGCTGAATTTAGGAGAGCAGGAGTGGTTTTCATCACCTGAGGATCTGCCCCCTTGAGTCAGACTCTGATCCCGGCACAAATTCTCTGACGTTGGGGGAATCGTTCTGCATGTGCGTGTAGTGCAAATGTGATCAGACTCTGCCTGATGCTCAAAAAGTCAAGTTTGAGATGTGCAATGCATACGCAAGCACACACATGCACACACACATACATACACAGTATTTTAAAGTGAGTTGGTTTATATTTTATTTAATTTTCTATTTATTTAACATTTTGCATCCCTAATCAATGATGGTTGTTCAAGCTTTTCTCCAAGCAAACCAAATCGGACTCCAGCTCTCCAATTGGAGAGGGCCAAAATCCTCTCATATGTGTCCAGGGAAAGGCAACTCTGATGTGGGCAGGTGTCAAAATTCAACCTACAGTGAGGAGGGAATTGATGGAGATGGGACCAGCAGAAGCAGGGTGTGAATGGGCAGGGCACTGGGTGCCAGGTGACCCTCCCTAAACAGCGGCACACCCAGCTGTGACATCATGTTCAATAACTGACCCTGCTGAGAAACATCATTCTGAGAGTGAAATTGTACCATTGGAGGTAATGAGCTTCCACTAAATCTCATCTGACCTGCAGCCCATGAATGCAACAGCAAAAGATGACCCAGTAGCTTGTTTCAAGCTGTTGGAGGTATGGAGGCTAGGATGAGGACAGGACTGAACTGACTATTATTTATACTAGCTGCAGATAGGAAAATGGCCTGCATTCACATATGGTATACTAGTTATATATAAAATGAATTTCAAGACTTAGCTGACTTAGTACCACAAAGTCTCCTGTATTTTGTAAGCAGTTCAGATCTGAAGCATACATGAAACTAGACACTTCTTGGTCTTCTTTACTCATGCCAAGGCAAACTGACTTTTTGTACAGGTGGTAGAAACTGCTATATGGCTACAAGTCTGCATTCCTACCTAGGCAAAACCATCTAGCTAAGTAGACAGCTGGCTATCGACAATATTCACTTCTGAGGCAAGTATTATTCTAATATCTAAGGCCTATGTATGCACAAAAACATGCCAGCATAGTTTCTGTCAGAAAAAGGACCTTCCTCTTTGCCCATGACAGCTCTCATTCTGATATCTCTTTTCTTTCCTGCAGAAAAGTCCTAACATCAATTATACCTAAGGCCCATTCACCTGCATGAATGTACAGTAGACTACTGAGTGTGATGCTTGTTCTTTACACATGCCTATACCCTAAACAGCCTGCTGTCTGAGGCCTTCAGATCAAATTCATCCTACATATACATGACACACAAGCAAGTTCCAGGACTGCAGAACCATGAATGTCCCTGACATTCTTGTGGTCCCCTGCCTCTGAAGAGAATTTGGTCCCCTCAAAATTGTGACTTAGCTGTCCTTGCAGGACCTATTTGTCCTCTGTTGCCCATCCAGCCAAAGGGTCCCCTTGGGAAATAGCAGGTCTTTGTGTAATAGGTTCACATGTCCATTCATGCATATGTGTCCCCTTGGTCATCTCTATGAAAATGCAGAGGTCATCTCTTCTCAGAGCCTTGTAGATGGTGTTTTTATCTCTGTCAAGCCTGCCAGTGCCATGCATCACTGGAGCTCTGTAAACAAACACCTGCTCACACTCCAAGCTACTCTACTGCCAGTGCTGCCCAGCCACAAGGCATTCCCCATAGGAGGTCTGTCTTGTGAACCCTCAAACTGGTCTGCAGAGCATTCCTGAGCAAGATATACATATAAAACATGAAATTGGTGTGTAGCAAGGAGCAGGGATGGTAAAGTGGTACATGTGGGTATCTGCTTTGTAGTGAGTTCTGACACTGGAGAGGTCATCTCCTGGGGGAAGGATGGAGTACCTCCACAGAGGTACTCCTCAGGTCCTGCAGTATGTGGGCAGGACTGGAGAATGCTGGTGGGCGATGGGACAGGTGGAACTTGGGCTGTGGTCTGTGCAGGCAGCAGAAATGCCAGACTTTAACCTGGGGATGTGCTGCTGCCCTGTCAGCAATGCACTCTGCTTTGTCTTTCAGCCTTATTCCTGCAGGACAGTTATGTTGGCTGCCACAGCATTTTGCCCGTGGGGAATTTTCCATGTTTGAACAGTTGAGCGCATGGAGGGAATTCTTACAGACATGGAGAGTATGCATATGGGCATGCATCAGGGGGCCTGGATGCTGAACAGCTTGCCATTTAAATGCACACTCGTGCAAACTAATCTGCTCAGCAACGGCTAGCTGAGCGGACAGAGCTGCATATCCTCTGGAGGGAAGAAAGCTCTGCTCCTCATTTCCTGACTAAAATTCTCCAAAACAAACACGAGAGTAGACAAGGCCTCCTCCTGGGAATACATATTAACTGTTCTTCACTTGTCTTTTACTTCACATATGGTGATACTAACATGTAGCTACTTCCCCATGAACCACATCCTTGAATTATTGCATTTTAATGACCTTGCTTATTCCAAGTGATGCTACTTTTGTACACCCAATGGTATCCTATTGAGCATTGCAAGCAGTACTCTGCTGCTTTGTAAGTGTCTGGTGTCTTCCAACTACCTCATCATGCTGAAGATGAGTTAGAAATCAGCTTTCCACCTCTGTTTATATTCTAAATGGCATCAATTCATGGAAATACAGTCTGGAAAGCTTTTACAGTGTCCAAGCTGTGCAAGCTAGCTACAAAACTTCCCATACTTACAGGGCTATGGCTGTGAAATATGGCTGTGCACTGTTATTTGGATAATAGAATATCCAGAGCATTCACGGCTATTGTGGCAAAACAGCAGCAGGACAAGCACTAGGAAAGGTTTGACAAGCTAGTGCAGACAGAGTTAGGCTGAAGCAAATGGATTAATGTACTCTCAGTATAACTCAGCACTAAGATCCCATAGAGTACTGTAATAAAACGGTAGCAGGGCAGCCATAAAAAGTGTCAGTAAGCTGACATAATAATACCAGAATAAATGTAGCAATAAGGTAACACAGGCCACTGCAGTAAAGTAGCATTTTGATAATGCAGCAATAAGACACAACAGGATGCTGCAGTAAATTAGTGTGGGGAATAAGGCAGTAATAACAGTGTGTGTGGACAAACAGTGGTACATTTGTAGTAGGTACTGCAGCAATAAAGATAACACAAGATGTCCTAGTAATAAGTTACTACAGTAACAACAACATGATGCACTGTAAAGTTATATCAGGATGCTTCCATGCTGCAGTCAAATCCTACAAGAGATGGTAGTAAGACAATGAAGACAAAATATACCCCGTTTCAGACTGCAGAACATGAATCAGTTTTCTGCACCATAACCCAAATTCTGGAATGATCTCAGCAATACCAGTCCTCTCATTCCCGCTTTCAAGGAAGCTGAGGCAAGAGTGTTCCCCCACCCAGACAATCATTTTGATCTGAAAATACAAAATTGACTCATTGTCTCTTTAGCCAAATTGTCACAGACTGTGGTGAAGTTCTTTGTTTAGTCCTACTCAGGTGAAACCCTGGTGGTTTTGGTAAGTCCTTTGTCTTCGAAAGGTTTTGGCTCTCTCATCTTCTGGCATGGGTGATGCTTATAGCCTAAAATTATTTCTGTTTTGGGTGGGAGAAGGGGAACCCAGGTACAGAACATCTGACTGTACCAGTCTGTTTCATAAAATGCAAAAATAAATGGAGCATCCTGGAAAAGTTAAAGCAACAAGGACCAAATCTGTTGTGTCTGTCATGCACTCATGCATACAAAAATAATCCTCCTGGAACCAGTGCAAGCCCTGGATGCATCCATGGGCAGGCCTTGGCCAGACCCTGTTCTCAGTGTCCCCAGCAGAGTGACAAAGGCAGTGTGTCTCTCCTTTCCTGCTTTTCCATATATATATATTTTTTTAATCTAACCTCACCCTCTGTATGAAATGGTCTTGGAAGAAAATTAGTTTTCCATAATACAATATGCAGCATCATGGGCAAGGAGTAGGTCTGTCCAAGGAATTTGCTCTTTGTACTCTTCAGTAGAAGGGTAAAGCATTCTGGAAAATAACTGGCAACCACTGTTATACTTGATAATCATCAGGAATAAGGGTTTAGTCAGAGCATCTACGTCAACAAGAAGACTTGAGTGGAGTGTGTGTGCTAGATAACAAGACAGTCTCCTGGGAAAAGGATGTAAATAGAGCACAACTGCAGAGTCTTCCATAGCAAGAGCAGCTCACGCCTTCACAAGTCCCAACGGATACAAATTTCCTGCTACATCCTTCTGACCCTTTTCACAACAACACTGCTATGCCTTTGTGTGGCTTCCTCTGTCTCTAGGTGACTGCTCAGTTCAAGTTTGGAACAGTGCTCTGATACACCTTGGCTTGGCTCTTGCCTTAAACTCCTTGGCTTGCTTTTACTGTGGTTTAATGATTAAGCAGGATTATTAAAGTAGAGCTCACAGTAGGGTAAAACAGACTAGGTTATCATGATTACGTTGTTTAAGCTGTGAGCAATTTTGAGCTTCTCAGCACTGTTTATAACCTGAGATGGGGAACAAGCAACGTGGCTGCTCAGCAGAACAGTGAGCTAGTGAACAATACACTATCTTCATGCCCACACGTACTTTGAACTTACTGCTGAGGAGAAATGCTTTGTAGTGAGAAAAGTAATCTCACGGCAGGGGAGAGGCAGACCTGATCAACTTTTTCATGTGATACAGATTTTGCTTTGCCAGCCCCTAGCATCTGCAAAGCTCGCAGTTAAGAGCCAGCAACCTCCTAATCCTGCTGCTAAGCTTTGGAAACAAGCTTTTCAAAGGCTGTCTTTACACAGCAATGCTATTACTTGAAGGCTTTTAATGTGAATTTATGGCTATTGCCACAAGTGTCACTGTAGCTGCCCTCTGTATTTGCAATAGGAAATTGTGGATTCACCCCACACAAACGGTGGATGTGAGTGGGCAGAATTTAGGGATGTACCAGTGCCTTCCTGTCTGGGGACCCAGAAGACATGCTGAAACATCTCATCTGGCAGAGGACAGCTCTCTTGTGGGCAATGGCATTGTTCCTTGGATATTGCTATCTGTCAGCAGAGATACTAAATGGAGATTCTCTCTCTCATCTTTGGGGACCTAAACCCATCCTTACATAAATAGTAGGTGACAGCTAGCCCTCAGCAGCACCTTCTATGGGTGGACTAGGAAGTGGAGTAGTGTGGACTGGGATTTCCGGAGCGGTTGTTTCCTTTTGGATCCTCAACAATATTTCTCGTGTCCATCCATGTGCAGGTTATTCTCTCATGCTACACAGCTCCACAGAACAGAACTTCGGGCGTCTGGTTCTTGCCATGGCAGTACATGAGCCTCATGCCACGTTGATTAAGGCACACCAGATTAAAAAAAAAAATCAAATTATGCTTTATACAACCTATCACGTCTCCTAAATGCATCTGAGATTCTGCAGTTTGCTCTTTGGGGATCATTTCGGGGCAAAGGAGGCAGTGTGGGATTTTCCTCTACAAAAAATTCTGAAGGGCCTCCCGCCTCTGTGGTGTGACTGGAGGCAGCCAGAGCTTCTTCCCCACAAGGCCACGTCCCCTTGCCGGCAGAGGACAAGGCCGGGGAGGGTGGAGGGGAGTCGGGAGCAGCAGCGGTGGGCGGAGGGGCGCTCCGGAGGGCAGGTGGGCTCGGTGGATCCGTGCTGCACGTGGGGACACGGGCACCATCCCGCAGTGCGGGCCCCGGACTGGAGGGGCAGCGGGGCCGGGGCTGGACGGCGCTGCCGCCGAGCGTTTCTGAGCTCGCACAGGCACGGAGCCGCTGAGGGTCTGGGCCGGGGCCGCCCGCGGCAGGGCCCGCAGCCAGCTGGACGAGNTATCCAGCCGCAGCAAACACCGAAAACAAAGGCCGAGCTTGGAAGCTCTGTCCCATGCCAGGCGCTGCAAAAGGCATCTGGTTTGGTGCAGCGGACGTCCGTGCTCTTCAGTGACCCTCATCCCGCACCCTGCTCTGTCACTAGCACCCGAGGCATGGCTCTGCTCCTCCCAAATAATCCGGAAAGCCGTCCATCAGCAAGCTGGGTGTGCTGCTTCACAGGAGGAAAAGAGCTGTGGCTCTCAGGTTTTGAAGATCCCAGAGACAGCAGTGTTTGCAGCCCAAGCCCTCCTCACCGGCAGGGTCAGGCCGTGCCCGCCTGCAGAGCCAGGAGGTGTGACTGCCAGCGACCCTGCTGCTTCCCAGACCTGCCTGTGACACCCCACCTGGGAGCTCAGAGCTGCTGGGCTTACATCCTTCAGAGCCTCTCTGTTTTCTGTGTGCCACTTGTCTCTGCAGGATGTGTAACATTTGCTGGTTTTGCAGGAAGGGACCAGTACAGGCCAGGGAAATCATTACCTTCCTCAACTAGACCCCGTTCTTAGAGCACACAGAGTCCATCATTAATACCTTGGGATTCAGACTTAGAGATTCCTGTGCAGTCCCTTGTCTTGCTTGACAGGCTTATTTGCTTTGTGTGTTTGCCTTCAAGCCATCCTGCAGCTCTGCTCATCAGAGGATCTGTGTTCCTCCACCCATCGTGCTGCCGGCACACCACATCACCATTGCCCTGGATCTTCCCCACACCCCCTTGCTTCAGCATCTGCGGCTCTCAGCTGCCTTTCTTTAACTCTTGTTTTTCCTGACCCCTTCTTAGAGAGGCTGGTTTATACAACTCATGAAGGGATTGTCAAACTAATATTTTCCTACAAAAGCTGGCTGAAGAAATCAGTCTCTTCACTAAAAGGAACACTCCTCCAAGGCCACCATGTGCAAGGCTGCTGAGTTCTGAAGTGGCACAAATGGGGTGTGTATGTGGTTTGGACTCACCCCTCTTTGAATCTCAACCCCACACTGCAATTTGGGCTGTGAGCTGAAGTGGCACATCCTGAGCTCAGGCAGTGGCAGCACCCTGGGAAAAGCAAGTTTGTAGCGCTTGCCTGCATACTGTGTTCGGGATTGCTTGGCTAAGCTGTCACCTCTGGGACATTTTCTTTACGTTTTGTCTGTCAGTGCAGCTGCATATTTGTTTATACAGACAGTAGCAGGGAAGACATCAAATCCTTCCCTCTGCTGATTCCTGATACCACATGTTAGATCCTCCGTGCTGGGGCACAGACATATTTGGGGCATAGTCTGGACAAATCAAGCTAACTAGAGCTTTCCACAGTCTGAAGAAAGTTTGTCTTGCCAGTTTCTTCAGCCAGCCTTGTACATATACTTCCACATCCAATACATGGGGAAAAGAAATCTTTCTGTGCTTAGTGTGATGGATCATCCGCTGATAGGGCCACCTGCAAGCCCTATCTTGTAACTAAACTGCTGAGCTTCTGCATGTCATGGATTTTGGATAGGTAGTACCCTACCCAAAAATGCCTGTCATCCTGTGATGACCTGCTTCTGGATATGGAGATACTCTGCCATGATGCTGAACTCTTCTGGTGCACCCTGCCTTCCCCTCTGCAAAACTGCCCTCACAGCCAGAGCTGGGCAGAGCTTAGCTGCCTTCTGCCATCCTTTAATTAGACAATTGTCAGAGCTTTATGAAAAGCAGCACAGCAAACCACAGACTTCTAAAATGTGGAAGCATTGCCAAGAGCAGTGCTAGGAAAATAGGAAATTAAAATCGTAGTGTGGGTTTTCTCTTTCTCATGTGGGGTATTATTGACCTGCCAAATATGGTGGCAGTTCTGCAGCACTCTAACAGTGGTTTGAGGGTGACCTTTCTTCTCATCTGCCAAGGCTTTGAGGTCTCTAATGGGTCACAGGAAAGATGTGCCTGGCTGCAGGTGGAGGGACCTGGATCAGCCTCCTTCCCTTGGCTCCCTGCCTGACTGTCAGGGCATCACTGGAGCCCACTCTCATGGGACTTGGCCTTCCTTCCCTGACTTTCTCTTCTGACCCAGCAAGCAGTTCCCAGAAAACAGTCAAGTCACTGTGTTAAGGTGATCCCGCCCTCACTCTCTCTTTGTTTCTGGGGAGTCTTAAGCAAATCAGGTTGCAGAGTATACACAGAACACCACAGTCTCTATGTCAAATGAAAGGACAGTCCAAATGGAGAGAGAGGGCAAGAGAGAAAGCTCTGTGTTTTCATTCATCTCTGACATGATGGATTCCCTCTTCCTGGAAGCAGCCTTGGCATAAATAAAGCCAGTAAAGCCTTTTATGCAAGAACTCCCTTCACTACCAATAGTCCTGGAGTCATAGATAATAAAAGACCTGGCAGCTCATCTTGCACTGCTCCCTTTAATCAGCAGGATTTTCCCTACTGAATATTCACTGAGGTTGCTTTATCTAGCAAACCTCTGAAACCTCCGTGGATGGGACCTTAGCAGATGCCCTCAGGAACACATTTTTCCATACTTGAAACATTTACTGCAAGGAAAAAAAAGAAGTCTGATATACAACATAAAATGTCATCTCTGACTAAGTTTAAAAACAGGGAGAGCCATCTGTAGGCCACAAACAGCAAAGGTGTTTAGCACAATAGATTTTCTTTCCCTGAGTATTTCCCTTAATGTATTTTTTGCAGAGTCTTGAGTTTATTGCACTTTATATCAACATCCATTCCTCATCATGGGAAGTGTGGATATTTGTGGATTATCATGTCTCTTTTCAGCCCTTTCACCACCTCAGACTGTAATGGCTGAGGCTTTTCTCATATGCCAGTTTCTCAAAGACTGCTATCGATTTTGCTGCCTTTGTCTTTCTTTAAAAGATCACTCAGGAAAAACACAGTAATGTGAAGACAGGAGGTCTGTGCTTGTCCATACGGCACGATTACCCAGTCGTTTGTGTAAGTGGGGTATCACGCTGGCATTGTGCTCTTTGTGGAAAATTGCATGTATGTGTCACACATGTTGTGGTGTAACATATTTGTTAAATCTATTTATTGCACATCTTTGATCACTTTACCTACCTTCATCCCACACTGCCATCTGTTCTGTGGCTACCACCCCCCATCCACTCTCCTGAGTACCTGTGGAGGGCTGCCAGGAAAATGGTTCTTCCTTTTTTTGCCAAATTTGGAATTTCAGTTGCAAATTTACCCTAGCAAGAGTGCCAAGGGGAGACAGAGTCAATGCCAAATCCACTCTAGCTTTCCTGTTGGGCACATTTTCAATTTTGTCACAGTAGCTGAAAAAGGGAGCTGACTCCCATCAGAAAGAGGTCATGCCCAACACTGCAAGAGGAGTCAGCAGTTGTGCCAGTCCAGGATGGGCATATCATCAAAGGCATTAAAAATGTAAAATCTGTAGTATCTGAAAAGAATTCTATTATTGACATACACGACATTCTGAAAACTCTGCACATTTGTCTTCACAGCAACTAGTGCACCTGGCTGCAGAGTGAAGGTCTTTTTGAAAACAGTTCCAATAAAACGTGTTAAAGCCATCTACATCACTCCTGGAATCATTTTTCCACAGAAAGGTCTTCTGCAATATCCACAGAGATTTTTTGTTTGCATGTAATACAACCATCCTGCAGTCATGTTAAGAGAAAGCTTTATATAACACTGCTGTGTGAAGTATTCATATCATACTTTGTCAATACATATACATGCACGCAAGCAGATATTTCCAAAATCAGTAGAAATATCTTCATGGACTTTCCATGCACAAGTTCCCCATAAAATAAGACCAATGTGTTTTTTCCTATAGTGTGTCCTGCAGGAGCTCAGGCATGGAGATATCCTGTGTTCCCCTTGGTGCTGCACAAGCACTGCAGCCAGGCAGACATTGCTGAGATTCCCAGCCTGCTCCTGGTGACTCATCCCAGCCCAGCAGTTGTGTGGGGGTGCATTTGAAATTATCCTATTTACTCATTCTCCTGGAAGACCACAGGAGCACCCACTGCACTCTGCTGGCAATAGATACAGCAGGGGGAGCAGAGTTTGACTTGGTACAGCAGACTTTATCTCAGCAGGGCAGAAATAGGAGGTGCACTTCAGCTGATGGGAGATCCCCATGGGAGAGGAGGTTGAGAAAGGAAAGTGAGTCAGTCTCCTTCCCACTTTGTCCCCATGCTTGGAAGCAAGTACACAGCTGAAGAGCTGGTGGCTCAGAAAGCCTTTTGATCTTCCTGGCCTGCTGCCTTCTCACCATTTCAGCTCCCTTGAGGCTGCAGAGCTCCTTCTTGTGTAAATCTTGGCCATCACCTCCTGCCTTTCCAGCATGCTTGGATAACAGCCTGGAATACAGGATCATTTCCTTAAGATATTGCTTCCATCAGGGATGCAATTCCTGGTTGTCACAGAGGGGGATACCATTGGCCATAGTAGGCTCATTACTGCTAATAACAGTGGTGATGGGATACTTGAAATTGCAGTCAGAGCACAAGAGCACAAAGTGTTAACCTCAAACGTGCTGGAGGCAACCTGTCCCTGCCTCAGTCACATCCTGAGAGTTCACATACCAGATGACCTCCCTGGTCAGGTGGGGGCTATGCACCAATTCCACAATTTTACAGGGAACTTCAAAGCACGGTGCAGTCTGTGTGGGCCCAGTGGAGGGGTGAATTTGCTCCCAACAGGAAGCATTTTTGTATCCCCTTGGCTAAACTGTAAATTTAAAAGCAAACAGAAATTGCAACTGGCTGTTTTTAATATCACATGCCAAAGAACTGTCAGGGTCTGTGATACCACACAGAATCAGTGCCCAATATTAGAGATGGAAAATTAATTTCTATTAGCCTATGAGCCTGTCATTCCTGGGCAAAGATGTTTTTGACGAACTCTATTTCTTCTGGTGTTAACAAATTACCCACAAGTAGATTGTAGTATCTCCAAGATTTATTCACTACTTGAATATAATTGCCAAATATTTACTTGCCAGAGAGTTATTCCTAGGGAAATTGTTAATCTGGAGCTCATTCACAGAGTTTGCTAACACTGGATAGTTAAAGTGCAAGGAACTATGTTTAGTTTTTCTTGGACATTCAGGTCACCTGGCATTGTCTCAGCCACCCAAGAATATGGATGCAACTGTTATAGTGGGGTTTGTTCAGTCTTTCTCTGATACTTGTTTTAATTCTACCTTCCAGAAACATTCTTCTAAGCCAAGTTCTAATTCAAAATATTTCTAGAAAGAAAAAGGGTGTGAACACAGTCCGACCTAAGTCATTGTTTATGCATTTGCTAAAAAACTGTGGTTAGTGTCACTCTTTGTGCTCCAGATGTAGGTGATATATGGGCCTGTATCCAGCTGCAGGGTAGGTGCCTACAGTCTTTATGCAGCTAAAACTTCCGTGAAAGTTGTTGAGTCTCCTTGTTTGAGCAAAATCAGTAAGCTTGTATTTCAGCCTTGCCACCCAGCTGTTTTTTCATTTGGACAGATGATTGTATCTTAAGGCTACTAGAAATAGCCAATCCATAATTAAAAGGCTGCTGGGTTTAATGTACAGGCCTACCAGTCACTTTAAAGGTTTAGAATAAATCAAACTGCATTTTCTTGCCACTGGCTAGCACTTCATTTCTTTGAGAGTTGGCACCACTCCAACACTCAATTTTTAGGTGGAAAAGAGCAATTGCTGGCCCTCTGGACTTTGTGGAAGAGGTGGTTCATTATAAAAAAACAACAAAAAACCAAACCAAAAACAGAAAAAAACCCATTCAGTCTGTTAAAAATAAGTAAAATATCAGAGATTTCAGTAATTTCTCTTGCCTTATTCCATCCATCCTCTACTCAAACTTAGGATAGGTACTTAAGAAGGAAAAGTACCTCTTGTCTCAGCATCTTGAGCAAAAGCATGTTTTCCTTAAGTTTCTTTGGAGTTAATTCCACATGTGTTCTAATCTGTTCGTGTGTCTGACTAAGAGCATTACTATTTCATGGTAATGTGCAGGTACTGCTCCTGTCTTACCGGAACAGCCAAAATTAACGGACTTTGGGTATCTGATCAATTCCTGCTCCCATTTGTTAGACCAGTCATTAAAGGGATGTGAGATAGAGTTTTAATTAGTGTTGTGCTGAACCAGCAGCTGAGCTCTTGACATTGCAATCAAGTTAAGTTTCAAATAAAAGGCTGAGACCTATGGCCCTTCTCTGGCAGTGCTTCTTTTGGCTGACCTAGACCTGATTGATTCCCAAAAGGACATGGCAAATCCTTTTGTTAGTACAGTCCTACAGCCCTACCCTACTTACCTGTGGTGTACCTGTGCCCTTAGCTCCCTCTGCAGAAAAGCATATGCCTTTCTCCTCCCTGTAGTTAGGAATAGATATTTTTTTTGTCTTGATCTCTAAAATAGATATGCTTGTTGTAAATTAGGAGAGCTTTTACAGAGACGCCAGCAGAAAGACTACCTGGCTGTTGGATAGTGGAGCTAACTTACTTTTAAATATGGAGGATGTAAATGATAGAGCTGATGGCACGGCCTCCCTAACTGAAAAAATGAGAGGAGCAGTATACCCAGAGTGATCAGTTACCCAAAACTGAAAGTATATAAGCAGACTGCTGTGAGTTAATGGTAAACAAAGAATGGTGTATAATTTCCTTAGCAGTGGAGGCAACATTTCTTCTGGAAGCTTCCCGTACCCTGGGCATATGGAAGGACTTGCTGCAATTGCATGTTGCAGTGCAAATATGAATGGAAGTGTTTCTGCAGAGTGTGCACATAGCCTCTATAGGCTTTTTCAGGAGCCTTCCCCAGCAAGGCACCTGCTTTCTTCTTCCTAGAAGGGGAGCCAACCCTGGCCTCTCCTGTTTTTTAATGTATTGACCATTAGGCAGAGCTAAAATGTCAAATCCTCCTCTCCATACTAGTGAAGGTGTCACCCAGTTTTCACATGACTAGTCCCCACCTGGAGGTAGTGCCACTCTCCATGGCTCCTGGTTTTCCTTGAGCTTCATTGGTGAGGCAATATCTAGGCCTCCTTGTCCTTGAGGATCAGCACTCACATGTATCTAGAAAACACCTGTGTATTTGCAAGGCTTCCACAATGATGCATCAGCTGCACAGACTTCGATGCCAGAAAGAAGAGGGTGTGACTCTCAGGTTAGCTCACTAGTGGTGGCCCATGTAGCGACAAGGACTGTGTGTCTGCATATGCTAAAACATGGAAAACCCTTATTTGGTTGACACACTCTGTCAGGCAACATGATTTCAAAGAGGTTTTAACTAGAAGTTTGTGATTTATTGGTTGCAATGCAACCAACTCGTTTCCTCATGGCCTCTGTGAAGGCAGCAGGTACTGAACTTTCCTTTCCAAGTTTCCCTATAAGAAGTAATATGTAATATTATTAAAACATCAGTATTTTTAAAATTTCATTGTTAAATATTTTTTTACTGGTGTATGCAAATAATTTCACACCCTGTGAACCAATGTACTTGTTATTATTCACCCCAGAAAGAGGTCATGATTGAGTGCTGTACAGCTGGACAGTGTGTTTAGGTACCACCTGAGTACAGCCTCTATGAATAGTGGCCTTCTTTCCCGTGCATACAGCAACTGGCTGGTGGCAGAGGCAGCATTGGTACAAGAATGTACTCTGCAGCAGCAGGCCAACAGCCTGGATTAATCAGATTTATGAAATCATAATTTGATTTAGGAGTCTGTGTCCTGGAATACAGCAAACTCCTAAAATGAAGATTGTGATTGTGGACACTTATACATAATCAGGGCTTCAGCTGTGCTGTAGGTGATGGAGCCCTACTTGTTTCACCTGAGCATCCTGGAGGAGGCTGTGAGAGCTAATCTGTAGATGCTGTTTGGGTATCTATGCTACCTGAACCACCCAACAGAGACTGGCCTCTCCAAGTCCTGTCCTGGTATGGTCTCTCTTCCCTGTGGAAGCATTTCAAACAAGAAGCTGCTTATTATTTCTGAGGTTATCCTTAGGATGATTAATGTGTTTATTCTTTTAGAGGAATAAACTTAGCCCTGTTGGAGGTTGACACAGATTTAGGGAGTTCCTCTGAATAAGTGGCACAGGTTTCCAAGGAGGTGCAGGAATCAATTAAATCCTAAATAAAAGTTCTGTCAGTGGCACTGCTTATGCAAAAAGCTGTGCCAGATCTCGCCACCTTTCACACATATCCCCCCCTCCAAATCACAAACACAAGCTGGCAAATCATGTGAGAAGCTGTGCAGGAAAAAAATGACATTCAGGTGGTGGTCCAGATGGTGCCAATTTTGAGGAAGACATGTAAGTGCATAATTGAGCCCTGCACACTCCGAGGCATGAAGGGCAGTCCACTACCAGCACAGGAGATCAGCAGAGCAGCAGCCATGCATGAGGCATCATGGGGAGGCCCAGACAAGAGGTTCAGCAGGAAACTTCACTGCAGAAACATCTGATTTATATTTCCTTATCCCTCTAGTTTTCCACTGGCTTCCTCTTGCCTGAGGAGGCACTTTTACTTGTTCACATCTTTGTCCAGCTCCAGCTGTACTACAGCCCATAGCTGGGGGTCAGCATTAATGTTCCTGCTGCCTCATAGCAGCCTGGCAAGGCATCAGCTTGAATCTGCATGCAGCCTAAATGCTTCATCCTTCCTTTCACTCCTCTCCCTCAAACATACTGCATCCACAGTCCTACCCAAAATGGAGCATGGGACTTCTGAGTAGGTCAGTGAGAAGCAAAAAACATCCTTGGAGTTTCACATCCAAGCAGAAAGCCAGCTAAATGAGGAGCTGACATGGTACCAAACAGAAGCCACCGTTTCTGCAAAATCCTTGTACACTATGTAGGGATGAAGTTCCAGGAAGAAATTCAAAAAGCACCCAGGGACACCAGAGGACTCAGTGTCAGTGCCCACTTCACTGGGCCTTTTCTCATCCAGTTGCTCTTGCAAATAGCCAACACGCATGTCTGAGTTAGAAAATAACAATGCTTACATTTTTGTAAGAGAAAAGGTGGGAATTTGCTCATTGATATTTTCTTCTAGATTTATGCATGTATCTATTTTAATCCTTTGTGAATAGCTTTTTTGGGTAAAATGATAGTAAAAATAGGAAAATCTCAGCAAATGCAGTGGCAGAAGCCAGTGCTCCAGGACTCAGTCTCCTGCAGCTCTCATCATAACGTAATAATTTTTCTCCACAGACAGAAGTTCATTTCTGGTCTGAAGCTTCGTTGTGCCTCCTTACATGTCCTGTCATGTCTGAGTGGCTAACATCAAGGTCTAGGAGTAAAAGGCATTCAAGAATAATTTTGGTTTTTTAAGTGCAGCCACTCTTTCACCCATCTGTCTCTGTTGGAACAAGAGACATCATCCAGTAGGATGGACAAAGCACTTCCCTCCGAAGTAGAAGAAGGAAGTTCAGTCAAGGTAGAGATGGTTCATCATCACTAGGAAATTGTGAAATCTTGAAATTCCACTTCTCAGACTACTTGAAAAGCATACTTAAAAAAAAAAGGAGATTATCACTTAACTAAGGTGTTGATTATTGTCAGCAAGTTCCTGACAAGAAAAATCAGTTGCTCCTCTTCTGATTGCCACCCTGGTTCTCTCAATCCATCATCTTTGTTGAGTTTGGTTAACTCATTTCATAGTCACTCAGGAATGAGCAGTGATATGGAAAAATGCAGCATGTAATGGAAACTGTGACCTGTCACCTCATGTGGGCTGGTGCCAAGGAGGCTGCTAATTATAGCCTGACATGTAAATACTCCTGGAAGATGATTGTACTTATTTGGACTAGTGCAATATTAATTAAATACTTTGATTATTTCTGAGATAGACTTTGGGAAAGAGGGGGAGGTGTTGTCAAGGGAATTAACCTTTTAATTGCTGGGAATGAAGTTGTCTTCCTCAGAAACAGCAGCAGAAGACTATGTCGAATTTTCCTCCCTCTTTTCTCTGTCCTCCTGTCTTTGACCTACTCTTTTGAGAGCTCCCATCATTTGTCTGCTTGCTCTTGGTCTCCCCTGGCTCTGTGCCTGTGCCAGTTCCTCAAGATCATAACTCACTTGCCTCCTCAAACAGGGAGAAGCCTAAATGGCAGGGATAAGGAAGAGCTTCTGGCAGGGAACCAGAGTAGCTCTTGTCTGAGCCAGAGCCCTGGCTTTCCAGCCTTCTATACTCACAAAATTTCCAACCCAGAAATGGTCAGCTTCCAGCTCTTAGATTGGGTTCCCCATGCAAGCACCAGAGGAAAATCATGGCTTGAGCTGCCCTGAAATGGGAGAGGGAAGCTGGTGCCCTCAGAGGATTTGGGACCACCTCAGAAAAAAACTACTGAAAACTTTAGTGGGTCCAGGAACATCAGGACAAGATGCCACTGCCTTTCTGACTCATCCCTAGGAGTAAACAGCAGTGGCAGTGCACAGCATAGGCAATGATAAGACCAGGAGGTACAGTGGAGCCAAGGAAAATACTCTTGGCTTTTTACTTCGTGCAAGACACAAAGCTAAGCTGTAGCTCAGCTGCAGACTTCCAGGACTGAGAATGTTTCACAGGAGGCCTGGGTTTGCAGGGAGCCTGGGGCTGCCTTACAGGCAAGTCCACTTAGGTGGAGACAGGCTGCAGTCAGCAATGGCCCAGGGTGTTGGGCAGAGCAGACTGCTCAGCCCAGAGCTTGGCTTCCCAGCGAGCCTCGGGCCACATTTCGAATGAGTTTGTTGTTACCTTCTGAACAGCTCAACGGGAGGTGTTGAGCTGTTGAGTCCAGCAATATCTTTCTGTGACCTTGGGGACAGTGTTTTCCTGCATTTCAAGTGAGCCAAAGCTTTGTGTTGAATGACTCCTCTGTTACACTGTGTGGCCTTGGGACAGTCACATGTTTGTGCATTCAGCACAAACTGAACCTGCTGTTCCTGTGCCACTCTTGAGGCACACCACAGTATCCCTCAGTCTCTTTCTCCACTGAGTGCCCGGGCAGTGTTCCCTGCTTTGCACATGGGCAGCACCAGAAAAGCTGGCAGCATGGAGGAGCCAAAGTCTTGCACCTCCCAGGGTTTTTGTGCCTGGAGGAGGTCCTGCTCATTTACACATGGCTGGACGGGCAACTGGAACTGTTCTGACAGTACCAAAACCAGCTCTTCTGGTTGTCATCAGCATACTTGAGTGGGAGTACTGAGGGGGAGCTGAACCCGTGCCTCTGCAGAAAGCATCACAGCTCTGCTGTACCCAGGAAACAAGCCTGGTCTCCTGTTCATCATTTTATTACGGTTTGTAGGATTGGGGAATTCAAGCTCTTGTCTGGAGCAGATGAGAAAGAGATGGTTGTGGGTCAGAGCTGCTGGTAATGCCACTAATGCACTCTCAAGGATTCTCCACAGCTGCACAGCATCATCTTCAAAATGAGGGGAAAGGACAAGTGTTATTTCTGCCTCAGGAAGGCAGAAGACATTAAATCAACATACTGAGAGCTGATGGGAAACAAAAGAGGCATCAGGACAGCACAGAGAAAGGGAGAGTTATGAGACCTGGATGCTGTGGGCCCAAGAGACACAGGGACATGCATGCTAATTTCTCCTTTCTCCTGCAGTCCTAGGGCTCACCATGTGCTACTGGGGCATTGACTCTGTAAAAGCAGTGCTGCTGGGAAAGGATGGTGCTGTTCCACTGCCAGCTGTACCCCTGCGAGAGGTGGGGTGCCAAGTTCCCCTGCTGTGGCAGGATTTCCAGCTAGGGGCCATGCTAGGGGACACCCTGGCTGAGGGATGGTTGCAGACTTCTCTCCCCTCACCCCCACAGGAAGCACAAGCCCTGGAGGCTGTTGCTGAGGAGGGAGACACATATTTCCATGCAGGCAGAAGAAACTCTCCCTCTGGATTGCAGCTTTGCCAATACCCAAGGCAAAGGGCACAGAACTGCTCCCTCTCCTTTTGTTGAAGAGCTCAGATCTTGCTTCAGACAGTTTCCTTGGGGTGTATTCCCTGGATAACAGTGCCTTCATCAACACCCCCTTAAAAACACTGAAGATGTGCAGGTTCTTCATTATGTGTATGTGAGTGAGAGCAGGACAAAGCACGGGAAAGCAGTTACAGACCAAGGACAAAAGCCCAGGCTCCTCACAGAAGGAGGTGAAGAAACACCAGGGATAAGCTTGGAGATGCCGTGCTAATCCTAAATGCCTCAAATGGGGAGGTGAAGGGGAAGAAAGGCTTTTTCCACATAGTTCTTTTCAGAGAAGAGCAGACTGAGTTTGATGGCTGGACTTGAAGTTAAAGGGTTACAGCTTCTCATGCAGGCAAGTGAAAACACAAATTGATCAAAGCTGCCATTTTTACTGATAACTTCTTTGTTCAGAGGCAGTAGCCACTTCATGCTGATTGTCTCACTGCATAATCACCATTGGCAGCTTCCTTAGGCCTCTCCTAAAGATCCTCTGCATGGATTTTTGTCTTTGCAAATGCATTTCTGGGGACAATAAGAAAGTTGCGGCATAAATTAAACAAGATGCCTGGAGACTCTGAATTAAAAATAATGTAGAGGAATCTCTGAGTGAGAGGGGAAGAGGGAAGCTAAATGCAGTGCCTGCCTGCTGGCTTCTCCCTTGCCACGCTCACACCAATTAAGTGTAGCAGCACAGACAGGGTGGCCAGGGGAGCACCTTTGTGCACAGATGCTAATTTGTTCACAGGCTTCAGCACATAATTAATGAAAGTGCTGCTCCACACATTCCCAAAACCAAAGAAGGAACATTTTGAGGCACAGAGAGTGGAAAGGGTACACACATGCCTGGATCAAAGGCAAGCTGGATTCAGGGAAGAGTTTTACTCCTCACCTGGCACTTGCCATCCGGATCACGAGTCACTATAAATTTAAGTCCTCTTTCATCATTCAACACTTTATGCTGCCATTACAAAATAAGCAGAGGGAAGAAGAAACTTTTAAAAGCAGGTAAAGGAAGTACAGGGGCGTTGAACTCAAATCCAGGAGAAATGGGCCTCATGAGTCTTACACAGAGTCATAATGTCAATATGGTAGAGACAGGACAAGGAGATACCTTTTCTCATAGCAAAATACTGGGTTTAGCTGTGACAGGTGGATGGATGGATGGATGGAGAGTCAGATTGCTGTTTCTCTGCTCCCCCCCTCTTCCCCTTTATTAGCTTAAATGTTGGGTTTTTTTAAAGGATAGAAGCACACAGAAATTAAATGCTCACTCTCAAAATGAAGCTGACATGAGCCTCTGGCTTTGAGGATGGATTAGTTTTGAAGGCATAGTAGGCACAAAATGAGGCCGGTGAGGGCTGGCAGTGGAATTCCCAGTAGGGACAGGTTCCTTTAAAACACAGATTAAACAGGGAGGAAATGCACAGCGTATGAATATGAATTGATGCTGGGCCTTGCCTGGTCTCGCTTCATTTGATAAAGCGCATTTCCTTATTGCATGTCAATTATTTACATTACTTAAATATGTATCATCAGATGAACACACCAGCCCTGAAACAGATACACAGATACACATGGAAACACACATGTGCATCAGGGCAGGAGGAAAGGAGTCACACACCAGTCCATCAGGCAGATAATGAGTGGACACTCCTGTGCTCAGTGAGTTGTGAGGCACAGCACCCCTTTGCCCAGTCCCTGATGCATTCCTTGTGCTGCCCCTGCAGAAGAGTCTGCTCTCAGAATAATTTGAATGCAGGCTCTGCTCAGCGCCACGGGAGTGTCAGCACCCGGCAGGAGCCCTGCTCCTCACTGGTGCCTCTGCTAATCTCCGGTACGTGGAACTGCTTGTCTGCAAGATGGTTATTCCTCTTTCATCTGCACAAGTTCACAGCAAAGGAAGCACAGGAGAGCTACATTTAAATTAGATAAAATCCCTGTGCCCAGTGATTCTCCAAAGTTAGTGTTATTAGTAAAGGTGTTAGTAGTCTATATCACACTGTTCTGGCCTCTACTAATGTATAAAATCCTGCTCTGAATTCTCCTGAGACAAAACGGTTTTTCTTACGTGATTCCCATTCTTACAAGGAATTTCTGTCCATGGCTTCTGCTCCAGGTGTATGAAGGTATGGCACAGGCTTTGCAGCAAGCACTGCCTCCTCTCAGTTCTATTAGAGGCTATTTGCCTCTAACTCATGAGGCAAAGTTAACCTCTACTCTGAATACCCTGACCAGGCATCAAACAAAATGTGGACCCAAATTTTGTAGTTTGACTTGGCTGCATGGCCTGGCTACAGAAGGAGTAAAATTTTTCCAAAAGCCATTTGTGCACTCTGCACAAAGGCAGAGAGCGCTGTGCACAACTCTTGCACACTAAAGGTTAGGGCAAGGTTGGACTATGGATATATGGACGGGCCCAAGACAAAAAGTGGATCCTCGTGAGCTTTACACTGTGTGATTCCTCTACGCCAGGCTCCTCCCAGCTCTGAGAAAGTTCAGAACAACAAGGATGTTGGCTGGATTTAGCTAGTTCTGGTGAAATGCTCTTAAAAGAGCAAGTAAGACATGGTATAACAGGTAATTTTGCTGTTAATTTTACTAGTGAAAGAAGAACTAAACACTTCCCTCAGCACAAAATTTGATGGGTCAGATTTTTGGCAGGTATGAAGCAGCATAGTAGACTCCAGTATGAACCAGCTGAGGTGTTTCCCAGAAAAGCTGATGAAGGCAATTCCATTTACCTTCCTGTGCTCTTGGCCTGGTGCTGCCCACCATGACAGGGGCTGCAGCAGCAGCCTGGGGAGCAGCCAGCCATCCTCTACCAAAACAGCAAACCTAAGGAAGCATATGTGATTTGCATAATCGACACAAAGCAGCATCCTGCTGTACAAATCCTCTCCCTGCAGTCAGGTAATCTTTCATTCCCATCTTCATCCTGCAGTCTCTTTGCTCCTACTTTCCCTCCTGTGAGGCTTCCTCCTACTCATCCATTGCCATCCTTCATTCCCACCCAGGCCCTCAGCTTCCCTTCACACCAGGAACCTGACACATCCATTGCATGTCTCCACCTCTCTGCTCTTCCAGCCGCCTACTTACCACTCCCACAGGCAGAAAGATACATGAGAAATGAGGACATTTAAGTAGCTGAAATGGAAAGGGAAACTCAAACGGTCATTACCCATCTGAGCAGCCTGCCAAACCCCCAAGGGAAATCACAAAATCTGTTCCTGGAGAAACATACCTCCAGGAAAGCCATGTGACTAGAGGCTGCAGCCATTGGTTTCAGATGGCAGCCAGGTGACAGTCATGTATGTGTGACATCTCAAAACACAAGGCTTTGCCTGGGACTGAGCACTCAGCCTAGCCACAGTGGTGACTGTTCTCCCCAGGCACAAGAAAAACTCTCTGTACTCCGAGGTCAACCCAGTAAGTGATACTAGAGGCATACTGGGTGAAACATTAAAAGTAAAACAAACTAAAAAAAAAACAAAACAAAACCCCCCCAAAAAATAACAATAACACCACAATTTATGCTTTACATTCTGTACAGCTAGAGCAGGCCAGGTCTAGAGCCAGCATGCATCTCTACATCTCTGTCTCTGTCAGTGGGCATCTCTGCCTGCCGCTGCTCAGCGCCTGCGAACAGCTGGTACGTGCCCATTTGTTGCACTGACATCTGTCCACAGCCACCTCCTTCAGCTGGAGAAGCTCAACTCCTGTTCATAAATAATTGCCCAAGCAGCTGCTGGCAGGCCTGGGGAAAAGAACTCAGGAAGGTCACAGAGCAAATGCAGAGCCTCCTGCAGAGCACAGATGTGTCGTGCCCCATGTCTGAGCTGTATGGATTCCTCCAGGCCCTTACTGGGGCATAACTCCCTCACTGCCGGGGGTGGCAACATGCTTCAGTCTCCCACTCCTTGTACAAAATACAGAGACAGGATGGGATGACCATCACTGTGCCTGGTAGTGCCATGGGAAAATGGCCCTGGGCCATGCCACCCCCGGCTGAGGAACAGAGGCTGTTTCTTTGTTTCCCTTCTTACCACCTGAACTGCCATTGGTTCAGATCAGTTTGAGCTCCTCTATGGCCTTTTGTCACTGTCCTTTCTTTTAAAACCACTCCTCAGGCTCCTGCTGCTAAGGGAAGCTGCTGGGGCTGGCCAGGCAGTGGGCAGGATCTGACAGGGCCTTATGGTGGCATGGGGCAGTTGGCACTGGGGAGACCAACCTGCAAACTCCTGCCTGCTGCTGTATCCTGGGCAGGAGCCCAAAGCCCGAGCCTTTCCTTGGCAGAAGAAATGGAGATCCTTGCTGCTGGGTTCCAAACCAGTGCTGCTCAGAAGCTCAGCCCAGCTCTCCAGCTGTCAGAAACACTGGGGATTAAATACACCATCATGTGTAAATCCAGTGTTTAAACAAATAATTCTCTCAAAATAATAGGCAGGCTTTTCCACATGGAGCAAAGCTGACACCTGACTCTTCACCTGACTTCTCCCAGGAGGATATTTTAATGAGGCCCACAGCTGTAATATCACACAGAGAACATTAACAATGCTAATTACCTAAAGTTTAGCCCATGAATTCTCAAACAACTGTACCTTGGAGACGAATTGTTGTTTTGGCCCAAACGAGGAAGCAATGGCTTGCACCGATGACTTGCAAAGCGAATCAAGGCTTGTGAAAGCATCAGAGACAGCATTAGGCAGAGAGAGACCTGGCAAGGCAGCTTCCACAGCAGGGCTGGTAAATAAAACAGGTGCCTGGACAGAAGGCAATCTGAGATTGCAGAGAGAAATTGCCTTCAGGTGGCCAAATCCCTCCCGAGAAAGCACAAAAGGTGTTGATGGGGCTCTCAGCATCATCCCATAGAGGATCTGCGCAGAGCAGAGAAATGGGGGAGAATATTGACGGAATTCTTTGCCAGGCAGCTGTGGCTGGCGCCAACTAAGCCTTGCACTGTGCTAGGAGAAGCCAGAACTCCACACAGATACGCAATGTGTGAGCGAGGCCTTTCCTGGAAGAGATCCAGGGCCTTTGCTTTGTGCCATATGCGCAGTCATCCTGCAGCTCCGGGTCACCGCGGAGGTGCCCGGGTGTGCAAGGATGAGGATGAGGATGAGGATGAGTGCTCTGAACCCACCGGCTCCGTGTGCTCTGCCCCAGTGCCAGAGCTCCGTCTGCAGCACCATCAATACAGAGCTGTGTGCTCTGCTGCGCCCAGCTCAGCTGCTGCCCCAGCCTTCAGCTCCTCGTCACAAACGCTGCAGGGCAGTGCACAGCAAGGGCCATCGTGCAGCAGAAAAGGAGGCTTGGTCCACCCAGGGGTCTCTTGGAGGGAGATGGGAATTTTGAGCAGTCTGTGTTGCTCAGCTCTAATTGAGCACAAAAACATCACATGGCAGGCAATAGCCCATTAGCAACACTGCATGCTGAGGGGCCTTTTAATTATTTTTGTGTTCCCAGAGGACTACAGAATGCTCTTCGTAAGCATGGCGTGGGAATGCCAATTAGGTGGCCTCCAGCCCTGCTAGACAAGGTCTGGTCACATCACCTTGCGTCACAGGCTGAACCCTGCCCTCCATTTTCTCCCCAAGTCTGCTGTTCTATGCCATGAAATATTTATTAAGGGGAACTGCTGCCTGTCGCAAATGGTGAGTCTCCTGTCTCCTTGCCAAGGTCAGGCTGCTGGGGAGGTACCTTTGCTCTCCATAGCATCTCTTTGAGACTGATGGGTCTTCCTTCCATTCAGCGCAGCCAGCCAGCCTTGGGAAGGAGGCACTTTCAGTTCCTATGGATTCTTATTTCCCAAGAAGAAGATGGCCATGTAAACAAATCACTAAAGCAGAGACTGTGCCAACAGTGAGCTGTCGTGGTATCAGAACAGATAGATGCACTAGGGCATTGCAGAGGCATGTAATAAAAAGCCACTAAATCAATTTCTGCTGTGATCAAGAGCCACCTTCAGTCTTTGCAATCACTGTTGTATCATCTTAGGAAGCTTCTACACTTAGAGATTAAATCCTGGTCCTGCAGAAGTGGATGGGAGGTTCACCCTCTTCTGATGTGGTGTTAGATTTGCATCTACCTGGAGTTTAGCTGTGGTTTGCTGAATTTGGATTTACTGTTTCATATGACTTCTCTCCAGAAGAATGGAGAAGACTTCAACCACAAGCTGTTTATTACCTTTTACCAACTGTAGTAAATGAAATAAGCAGGCACAGCTTAACTTGCTCAAGGAACTATGGTTGAAGTGTAGAATGTATTTTCTCCCCCTATGGACAAATACTAAAACAGCAGGAAAATAAATCCAAGATCAAGGATAAACTCTGTTAAAATAAGATGTGAGAACCAAAGTATGGGATTGGATGTGGAGATAACCTTCCCAAATAATGACCTCTAAAGGAAGTTTAGGGGCCAAAAATGGGAGGACCAAAGTGCATACAGAGCATGTACCCCACAGCTGGGCTCTGCCTACTCAGCTGCAGGGAGCCAGATGCTTCAGTGTGGCTGGGGCTGGAAGTGCAGCTTGTTCTCTGCAGCAGCTGGTTCCTGGCAAACCTGCAAACCTGTCTCTCCTTTGTTCTCTTGACAGCCAGTGAGTCCCAGCACACTTGTTCTCTCCTTGCATGGTAGCTGTCCCGTAGTGCCAGTGCTTTCTGTCTGTCCCCTGTGCCTCTTCTTGCTCTTTGGATGTGTTCTGAGCTGTGGGGATGGGAGGGTGGGAGCACGGAGAAGCTGCAAGCACAACCCAGCACAGGACCACACCACAGATTTATGCAGAGACTTAATGATGTTTTCTGTTTTGTCTTTTTTTTTTTTCCCTTCCTAGTTATTCCTAACATTTTACTTGCTTTTCTGACACCTGCTCAGGCTTGACCTGTCATTTTCTCAAAATTAGCAACGATGCTGAGATCATTTTCTCGTGCAGTGATGGCTGATTTAGAGCCCCTCATTATGCATGTATAATTAGGGTGGTTTTTTCCCCCAGAAGCATTATTGTGCATTTATCGATAGTAGATTTCATCTGTCATTTTACAACCCAGTTCCTCATTATCATGAAAAACTTCTGCAGCTCTTCACAGTCGACTCTTGTTTTGACTGCCCAGAACGGTTTTTCATTCTCAGTAAACTTCTCACCTCACTTTTCCTCTTCTTTTCCAAATCACTTTTTAGAGGATTTAAAAACACATGTCCATCTTAGATCTTTGGGTAATTTTTCTCCTGCATGAAAACATATTGTTTATTTACAACTTTTGCTGTACTATTACAAATACTTTGTGTCTTTCATTGCAATCACTCCACTGGCAATCACACTGTTATTCAATAGCATTGCACTGGAAAAATGGGGACAGACATTACAGAAATGAAACAAGCAGCAGTCCCATTTTTAGGACTTAGCAGACAAGGAGTATTTGTTTTGATCGGTGATTTTAATTATCTTGTAAATTCCCATCAGTAAATTTCATCTCTCAGTGTATGTTGTATAATATAGCTTTCTTTTTTTCTTTTTTTAAAATCCATTTCAAAGTTCATTATGCCATTCCAGAGACTAGTGCTGATAAAATCCTCATCTGGATTCAAGATATTGGCAGAAAGACTAATTCCTCAAGTCTCTGGCACCAAGGTAACGTCTTGTCATAAATCCATAGGAAACCAGATTTCATTAGTTCCCTTGGTCATGGAATTAATTGTTTGCTCTGGTGTTGAGCACCTGAACATGGCTTTGGGCAGCAGGAAAACCAGAGGCATTTTAATGCTGTTCCTCTGCTGTGTTTTACTTGATTTTTGTCTCAGGATTATGAGATGCCAGGGATGTAAAACAGCTACCAGGAAGATAACAGCTGCCAGAAACAGAGCCTTCTGGTTTGTACTTTGAGCTGTGCATACTGTGTAGAGTTAAAAAAAAATAGTGCTTAGAATAATTTAAAGCAGAAATCTGTTACGTTCCTTCAAAATTACCCGTGCTTGGTTTAATAGATGCTGGATTAATTGCGTGCTGTCTGGGAGCTTTTGTTCCCCTCTGGAGTGGCTGTGGTCTGTGCCACAGAGGTGAATGCTACTCTACTGTATGGCAAATTTGACATTGAAGGGCTCTTTGTAGAAATAAGACTGCCATTCTCTCCTATTGTCCCTTTGATTAAACAGTGCCAGCATAAGAGACAGTTTTGATGGTTGTTTTCATATTATGGGCATCTGGCTACTAAGAGCTGGGCTGAGATCACCAAATCACAAGCTGCTTTAGAGATGTCTGTTTATGCACGCCGATCCCACAGTGATGTGATCCAGGAAAGTATTTGGATATGCACATTGAGGGGGGCCGGGGGCAGGGAGGAGAGAGAAACAGTTTCTGGGATGTGTGGTGAGGACCATTTGTTGCCTGTGTGTGCTGCTGTTTTCCAACACAACTCCTCTGGTACCCAAACCCGCCACTTTCTAGTACCCCTGAAATAACTCTGGGCTGGGGATTTCATTCACTTTCACATGAACTGGCTTCCAGTGACCTCTGAAGCACTCTGTGATAAAAATAAAGGAAATCTAATATACTGCATGTGGACTCATTCATTAACTGCTCCCCATTTAAAACCTCTTTTGCAGATACTCACATCTGTGTGAATCAGCATTCGGTGGTGGCTTGGCCCTCCCTCAGACGCTTCAGCATTGGTCACAGGGACTCTGTAAGATTATAATGTCTTCTGGACGAGGTTGCTGGCACCTTCTCTTTCCTGAATAAACTTTAACACACAAAGTTATTCCCAAAATTTTGACCATCTCTTTTGGTTAGTACCAAAGCAAACAGGGAAGATCTTGGGAAGAGGGCACTCCCATCTCTTTCCACACATCTGTTATCCAAACAGATAAAAAGGCTACAGAAGCATTTTTCCTTGAACTTTTAATTGAAGTGCTTTAATATAAAAAAAACAGTACATACAAGTTCTAAACTCCTGTTTTCTGCAGTTGTTTACACATTTTCTAAGTTGCAACAGAATATTAGCTATGTAGGTAGTCAACACTGCTAACAAACTACAGTACAAGTTACTAATAACAGTACAAGATGCTTGGAATACATTCTTGCAAATGTGTATGAATACCAAAGAAATCCTGCAAAGTTGAGAGGCTTCCAACACCCATTTTCCTCTCCTCTCCAATCTCAGTAGGATTTCACTCACAGGTTTCCTAACCACCAAAACACGGAAGGGCCGATCCTTGGCTGGTGCAAGCGGCGGTGGCTCCGTGGCATCCGCAGAGCAGTGTGAGTTGCCATGATTCACTCTGTGCTCAACACACACCATGCAGTCTCCATGCATGACAAACTGATGGGCCTTCTTGGTCAGTGCTGGCTTAGCACATTAAACAACATATTTTTTTCTGAGGGTTTCAAGGCTGATCTCTTTCTCCAAGAGGCAATCAGATCAGGATGACCGAAGAACAGTCAGGAGCACCCCAGATTCTCATACTGCTCTAGGTAAAGCTGGGCAAATTTCCCTTAAAAAAAGCCAAGTTTTGAAGCCACCCCATCACCTCTCTTCCCCCAGAAGGCTGGCAAAGCTATCAAGCACTTAATAAAACTGAATGTGAGATAAGAAGAGCAAAGGTCCTCCACACAAGCCATGTTAAAACAAATCTCTACATACAAACATTGTAACAATACAGTCACTTCAGAGTTCCAAAGAAAGGTTCACACTTTACAAAAGAGGAAGAGTGGGAAAAAAGTAACATAGGAAGCTGTTCTTACAATTATGTACTGGTTCCCAAACCTGTAACCTTAGTCTGTGGCTGCCAAAAGTAAACATATACCAAGCAAGATAGTGTAAACTCCAATGAGGCCTCACGGGGTGTAGCAACAGGCAACCTGGAGGCAGTGTACACAGCTGAAAAGGAATTTGAAAGAAAGGCATTTTCTCTTATTCTGGTATGTGCACATAACCAAAGACACAGTGGCAAACACACTACAGAGATGGGTCTTTCCAGCCTTTGATCCCACCTACTTGTCACCCAGGATTGGTCACAGAAGGATTTTTCCTCTGAAATTAGATGGTATGTGGGGTTTTCTTCAGGCAGGAGACCTTATTTTTTCCCCTCAGTTGTTTTGACTTGTCTCTGTACCTGCCATGTGACTAATAGGACATTTGGGTTCATCTGCGACTGCTCGGTTTTTTCTTACAAGCATCAATACAAGACCTCGTGGCCCTGAAGACCAACATTTCAATGGCATGCTTCAGTCAGCAGCACCCAAAACTCCTCCAGGCTATTCACTAACTGGCATTGGATTATTTTGGTGGGGAGTTACAGAAGCTGGTGAACCCATGACAAGGTTAGCGTTTCAATTCATCAGTACATTATGAAAAGACTGAGCACCAATGTCTCCAGTTCAGAGTACAGACACAAAATTAAAGTTCACTTCTGCTGCAAAGAGGATAAAAGCCATTTAGAGGATACAGAAGTTGGCATATTGTGGAAAACATGGTGGTGGCTCACAGTAAGAATTCTTCAGCTGTATTGCCTTTTCAGTGACTTTGATTTTCTATTCAGGTTAATTTGTAAGTATAGTTTTCTCCAACCACATTTTCTTGACACCACAGTTACTGCATTACAAAAGCCACTACAATGCAATCACTCAACATACACATACATGTTGTATAGATAGGGGTATGTACAGCCAGGAAGTGGGGCAGCTTCCAACCCACAATTTGTTGTTTCCACAAGGGCAGGCAGATCCCAGTTAGGTGAGACAGAAGTAATCTAGGGCATCCTCAAATGCTGAAAAGAAGGCTGTGAGTATATGAGCAGATAGAAACCCCAAAAGCTAAACAACAAGAATTAACACTAGTGGAACATCTCCTGCTTTGTAGCTAACTCAGTTGCTCTAAAATGATTCTCACCTCAAATAACTTCAAGATGCAGAATGTGCAGTAAGTGCAAAGAAAGAAGTGTCCTCCCCTGTGAATGCAGGGAGTGGATGTGCTTTCTCAGTATTGCCTAGAGGTTACCCAGTACACCTGCTCTTCCCTCACCACTGTCTTTGTAACAATAAATCTTTTGCTTCGATGCCTAACTGGTAAGGCTAGATTATTTCATTATGAACAAACTTCAAGGTTAAAGTATTAGAATGCTGGAAACAGATATCCTGATTCTTTCAAAACAATAATACATTGTACCACTTAGTGCTTCTCTGAACCCTTTTTCCACAGAGCACCTTTTTTCCACAATGGCAAGCTTTCCATCAGTTCTGAGCTAGCACAGCCAGTTCTAAGAGTTAAAATGTAGATCAGGCCTTCACAGTCTTTGCTTACCTGCCAAGAATGTTCCCTGCCCCCTGGAGAAACCAGTTCATTCTGAGTATTTCTGTGATGTAGACACTTCTGCTCTGGGATCCACAGCAAGACATCAAATGCTTTATGCTGGCCAGTCATCATGAGCACTTTTTGATCACTTTCTGTATTTTTTAAACTGTGTGCAATAAAAATACAACTACATACAATAAATTTGAAGGACTCTTTATCCCATAGCCGAATTTATTTATTAGAGTGGGAAAGAGCACAGGAAGGTACTCAGCTTCTCAAAAAGTTCTCAGAAATCAAGTCAGGAGTTTCTCATATTGTGGGATGTTTTTTCATCTTTATGCTGAGCGAAGCTTTAGCACACAACTATTGTGCAGGTCACTGGCCTTGCACTGACAAGGCTTTACACAAAAAAATGTGATGAAACTTGCTGATTGAAACTGCAACATTGAGCATCATCCCAGGTAAATGATGCTCCAAAGACTAAAAGAACACATTTGGGCACATTTGTCTAACAACCTCGTCTTCAGACCATCCTGGACCTTCCACAACCCATCTAAAAGCCCTTGAATTTCTTGCAGAGGGCTTCCAGGACACAATCTGTCAACAGGAGGCAAGCCACAGAAATGGGTGATGCCGTGGCTGGACACAGTCTATGGTTCTACCGTCTTTGATAACAAGAAGCAGGATGGGAAGATTCCAGCTGGCCCCCAGAGCTCAAAGCTAGACATTGTTTAAAATACCTTTTCATTTCCAAAATGAGGAGATGTGATAGCAAAATCAATAAGGTACCTCAAATAAAAGCCCTCAAGTTACCTTTTGAAGCCATTTTTAATGATAAACCAGATCCAGACAAAGGAGTAAGCCTCTGAATGCAGAACCCAGTTCTTGGATGTTTTGCTCTCAGACTGAATTATTCTTAAAAGGAGGAGTAACCTAAGAGCCTTTACGGTCTATTTTTAAATGAGAGGATATTTTTCATTGAAGACTCTGTAACAGAAAAATTTGAAAATAACTGAGGAAACCATGCAATCACAGATGATCTGTGTTCAGTGCTCTGCTGAAGCTGCTATGACTCCACTGCATTAAGAAAAGACATACATTATTCTGTAGCAATTGTCCATGACACTGAGGCTTACAGCATAAATATTGCAATACCTCATCCAGTTTCTGTATGACACACCAAGTTTTATTGCAGTAATGTCTCATAATAGATGAAGGTGCTGCAGGGTCCTGTTTGGCCAATTGCTATAGGACCCTGGAGTGCATTTCATAAGCAAGGAATATCTCCCATGGGAAAGGAGTTAAGATGAGGACTAGGAGAACCGTCTAAAAGATTCACATACAATCCTAGAAAAATATTTTCTGTGCCTCACACCCCCACCTTCTCCCAGCCCCTCCCTCAAATGGGAGGTTTGTTTCCTTGCTTGCAGATAATGCTGGATGCAAGATAATGGAGCATGGCCCTGCCACGCACAGCAGAATGCCTCTAAATCAAGAAGCCAGTGTTCTTTGCCAATGTGACAGATTGAAAAATGCTTCTGGTACTTCCATGAGTGGGTTACTAAGCAACACTTTGGCTTCCAGGGAGTAGCCCTGCTGGATGTGATCTCATGCACCAGCAGCCTGACCACATCCCCAGCTGGAGCACTGGGGAAAGGAGGGTGTGTGTGCCAGCAGGAAGGCTGCATGGCTTCATTTGGCTGTAGCACAGGTTCCTTTGGGATGAGCTGTAATCACAAAGGAAAAATATCCCAGAGGTCACTATGGGCCTACTCACAGGATGGCTAAAAAAGCAAAGACATACTGTCAGGACATACCATTGGGAGAGAAATAAAGCTTGGAAGTAAAGCTTTAAATACCTGTGGTGTATCCTGGGTGGCTGTCTCAGAGCAAATGATGCTGAAGAGGACTGACTCGAGGGAGAGATGCTAAAAATGAGAGGGGCTGGAAAAGATTTTCACGTGAAGAGACAGAGATATCAAAAATACTAGAACAGATTAGAAATGAGTAAGAGAGGGAGGATGGAGCTGACTGAAGCGAGGTCTCATATAGGTGAGGAAAATAATGTGCTGCTGTCCACTGTTTCCTGGCATAGCAGTGAGGAGTTGTTTACAGAAAATCAGAAGGCAGTATACTGAAAACTGATGAAACAAGCACAAACTCCATGAAGTCAGAGAGACATTTGCCCTGGTTGCTGACTGTTCCATCATTATCTTTTGCTGAGATTTCTCACTTTCCTTTGGAGCTCGTGACATGGCATCACCGGAGCCAGGCTGAGTCAGAACAGAGCATAAACAGACCAGACTTATAGACAGAATAGAAATAACTGTTTTCTTGTATGTGTTGGGTGTGCTCAACTATTAAGCAGCCACACACCTTTTCATAAAGACTAAAGTCCAAGACTTAGACTTGGCATCTTTAAGGATACCAGGCCAACCACAAAGTCAGTGGATTAATGTTGACTAAGAGCAGCTGAGAATCAGTCCCACTTTTTAGAGCATTGGTTGTCTTTCATGTGTTGATAAGTCATGCTCCTAATATAATTCAGATTAGGTTGTAAGGGATAATGTTTTGCCCTATTTTGTTAGAATGCTGACACAGCTTTTCAAAACAAATAGAATTTTCTCTTTCCTCCTTCTTCAGTAATACTTACTATAGGACTCTAGATCTATTCCTGATCAGTGGGCAATGTTTACAGTAAATAACATTAGCATGATGCACAAATATATATGCATATATATATTTATTTGCACATATAACTTAAAGTCTCCTAATTAAAAATCAATACCATAGCATCACACAGTAAGGCTGTGCCAGTGCCACTATTCAGAGGTAATTACTTCAGCATTTTAAAAGTGAACTGACAAGATGATGACAAAAGAGCTTTTATCTGGGAGAAGTGCTATGATGTCACAGATTTATCCTCCTTCTATTTTCCTTTAGAATAATGGGGACAATGTTGTCCCAAATCAAATAAAGGATCAATAGCGAAGACTGTAACTCAGTCTTCCTCACCCCCCATTTTAATTGTTGATGTTTTTCTTTTCAACCACTTCTAGTGGAAAAAAAAAATGTATACCAATGGCACGTTCAACCTGAAATGGCAGATGAAGAAAAGGTGAACAAGTAAATTAGCATATACACAAGCTTCTGGTTCTTAGAAGATCTGACTGAGCCACACAGATGACAATTTACTTAAATACTCTTGAGTGTCTCTATACTTCAATTCAATGAAATAAATTATTTCCAGGCTTATACCCATCACTTCTGACCCAGGCTGCAGTCTAAGGAAGTCTAAGTAAACAGGAAGACTGTTGATCTCTTCTGCAGCAGAAGAAATGGAAAGCCATCAAGGTAAAGAGGAAATATCTCTCACTTTTTTTAAAGAACTATTGTATGGCCTTGATGCTGAGTTGAGATTAAATAAGCACACAAGCTTGATTCTCTGCAATGATCAAAGGTTTGTTGAACACTTCTAAGACAGAGATAAAAGCTGATGGTTTGATTTGGACTTGTCTATTTCTGAATTGTTCTAAACCTTTCAAATCAGTTTTAGTATACACTGTCTCTGAAATTCTGTAAGAAAAGAAAAAAATGAGAATGAACAAGGAAGGATATTCTGTAATGAAGCTCCAAGGAGATGACACTTGGAAATTCCTCATGCACAGCCTTCCCAAAATGATGCAGGGACACATCTCTAGTGAGCACTCCAGGACAGCTATAAAGGAAGAGTAGGTTAGGTGTAACATTCATCTCTTGTCCTTTGGTTTTCAGCAGATACTTCCTTTTTCACGGCTGCTCACAAATTCTGCAGTGGGAGTACATTGTGAACATCAAAATAAGGTCCTGTGTCCAATAGAAGAACATGTTGAGGCTGGAAACAGATCTGTGCTCCATCCAAGTTCATGGGCAGCAGGGGGTTTGGCCTTCCAGGCAGAAGATCTTGAGAAATGGAAGGGAAGTCCTTTTCTTGTAGGCACAAGGGTCCCTAATGAGAATTCACAGCTTCAAAGTCTTATATGGCAATAGCAGGAGGAGTTCTATCCAAATGAACAAAATGTTGGACTGTGCTTTCTCATACAGAGATGAGTCATGGCAGCAAAGACCCTTCAGACCAGTACAGAAAGGAACACTCTCCCAGCCAACCAATTCAATCATTCAAGACAAGGAAGGAGATGAACATGAAATGAATGTGTCATCCTTTATCAGTCTGTCCAAATACAAAGAATAAAACCTGCCCTTATTTCTTCCTAGCTTCTGAGACTGGGAGGAGATGAAATATTTCCTGAGTCACCATGGAAGTGAAACCTATAGTTTGTTACAGAACAGAATCAGATGGATGACTAGACTGACAGGAGTCTGAAAAAAAATATCAATACCTGAAAAATCAGCAATTTTCAGGTATGAAGTGTTTTATTTTTAACCTCATGAGCACAAAGGGCAGTAAGCTGATCTGAAAATAGTAGTTTTCTCATTTCAAAACAGCAGTCACAAGATATATTCTAAATGCACTAATGTAATAACATCTTACATTTTCAGCCAACAAGGCAGAAATATATAACAAATATTAATAAACTGTTGGCTCAATTCCCCAGCTGCTAAATGCCTGGCATTCTCACTGGCATACAATAAAAGGGTAAAGCCTAAAACCCCTTCTGTCTCCTAGAGGTACTTGCTGTTCTTTACCTTCTCTTTTCCCCTCAATTAAGTGCCTCAATGCACAGTGGTGGGGGGACCATCCAAACACCCCAGCAGTGCAGCTGGAGAAAGAGGAGAGTGATGTACCTCCCCTCTATCCTGTGCTAAGGCCATCAGGACAGCAAAACTGTGCTTGCACAACCTGCAGCCTGCCTCCTTCAAGACAGCCATTGACCCCAAGGGCTGAGGACACTGTCTGGAAGTGTCAGTCACTCTCACCTTGTCTGCAGTGCAGTGAGACCTTGTGCCCCAGCCAGCACCACCAGAGACAGAGCTGGGACAGTGCCAGCACTCTGCAGAACTGCTCCCCAGGAGTGGGGACAGGATGCCTTGACCCTGGATGATGGCACGGGTAGAATGGGGACATTGCCTGAGCCTGCACAGCCAGGGGAACATGATGAGGAGAAGGCTGGGCTTGTAAATCAGTCGCCTTCAAACCACAGACACCACCTCCTCTCCCTGCCCCTCCAGCAAACCTGAGTTTATCTTATGTAAACCAGACCAGGTTTGGTGCCTGCCCTGAAAAGCCATTTAACTGCTGCTGGGGCTGGAGGTCATTGTTAGTAATTATATCACCACCGAAGATGGATTTGGCTGCCTGCCAGTCACAGCTCCTGCTCTCTTTTACCAGAGAAGAAGCACAGCCACAGCAACTGAACTTCCTTCTTCCTTCTGCAGGATCTTGGATTTTTCCTGCCTTGTCACTAGTTCCTATCTCCCAGGCAGCACCATGGGCCTGTGGCTGGCAGAAATAAATGGTGTAAGAAACTGCCCAGAAGAGCTGGCTCTTCTTGCTCTGCCTCAGCCTGGGTCTGCAGCACTGTGGTAAATAGCAGCACTTAGGGCTTGCACACTGCTTGTAGGCTCCAAGTGCTTTGCAAAAGCAGCTAAGAATTGCCATCCTGCCTTTACTCCAGAAGTGAGGCACAGATTTGAATAGCTGCTCACAGCAGTGCAATCCTTGTAAGTGGAAATAAGCCTCGTGCTTTATAGCTCCACATAGGTGGGGTGTGGGGAATGTCCCACTCCCAGACAGGCTCAGAGCAGCTCTGAGTGCCCCTGAAATGGGCAGCCAGGCACAACCCAGGGCACTGCGGGATGGGATGTCCCCTATCCGGGGCAGCGGCTGGGACAGAGCTCTGGCTTTGGCCCTCAGTCCGTGAGCATCCCTGCCAGTTTGGCTGGGGGTTCCTTCTGCAGACACCCCTTACTTGGGGGGCTGGGGCAGCATCCCCCTGCTCCTGCCTGGCAGCCGTGGTCACCCTGCTCAGCTGCACGCTCCCCTCCTCCTGTCATGCAAAAGTGGGAGGTGCTAAGATCATAATGAACCCAGAAATGGTTAGAGAAGAGGGCTCCCCTGACCTTTCTGCCTGCTCCTCTTCACAGAACTTATTTTCCCAAAATTATAGAACTGGCCAACTGTTAAAATGTCAGGTGACCTCCTCGTGATCATCCCACAGCCTCCCATAACACTGAAATGATAATCTATCTTTTAATCATGTCCTCCAGAAGATTTACATTTTCTTCCCTCATAGACTGGTGCCAGATTTTTTCCAATACAAATTACATTAACTTTAAAATTCAAATATTGAAGTGGTTCTTTCTAAATAGATTGAAACAATAATTTTCAACTCTTTTGATTGTTCCCCCTTAGTTTTTGTATGAAATAATTTGCCAGATTGGACTTCAATATATGAATAATTATGGTTCTCTCAAAAGCACATTTTTTAAAAATAAATTCATTCCGCACAGAAGAATCGTGCCCAGCTCTACCTGGATTTTTCTTGCCCACAATGCACATTGTCCCTCTAGCAGTGACAAGCTTAATTAATATCCATTTCTACCCCCATCCACTCCTCACCTCCCAGATGACCCCTGTCAAAACACAGTTGCTGTAGTTGTAAAGAAATGCTACAGCCCCATAACATTGCATGGTGCAGGAGAATCTTCCTTTGGGGCAGAATTGACTAAGCTCCTTTTAAAAAGAGATGAAAAATCATGCTTTCAAAGTTATTTAGAGTAACATTTGCTTCAAAAGAACACACTTAATGGTGGCTTTCCTAGCTCAAGAACTGGTTTGAGGCACGTTTACAGAATGTAAACTCTGTGCACTGTAAACTTGATGCAACAACACAGCTATGGAAGCACAGTTTGGGGACAGATTAGGACCTCTCTCATGTTTCTTGAAGGCATTGCCTTTTCCAAGCTCTGGGGGAGGCTCTGCGATGGCAACACAAGTTCACTTCCTCAGTGGTACTGCTTGGATGCCCCTGTTCAGAGTGGTCATTTCTCCACCCCTCTGGTTTCTGAGTCTGTCCCCACAGGTGCTGCCCTCCCCAGCCAGCCTTCCCACCATGGACAGAAAACTGGGCAGCACAGCACACAAATGTGATGGAGAGCCAGAGGCAAGCCATAGTTTCACACAATACAGTCTGAATTGTTCAATCTCTGCAACAGCCTGAGGTAGCCAACACCAAAGTAGATGCCATTGTGGGCATGAAGGAGGTAATGTGCAATTTACTGCATCAGTAAGGACAATTTTCTCTAACTGACCTTTTTTAGGTTATCCAAAAGGAGTTAAAAGTAGAATGATCACGTGCATATGTTTAACTAACATACCTTAAGGCCATTATGCAGACACGGTTATATTTAAATACATCCTCTCCCACAGTAAACATCTGTTTTTATAATAAGGCCAGGAAGAACAATTACATCATCCAGCCTGACTTCCTTTATAACACAAGCCATTTTCAGTCAGACATTCCTGTGATTAAATAAGATTGTATTTAATTAAAATACATCTAGGAATCTGTCTGTTCTTGATTTGAAGTCTTCAAGGCATGCAGGATCTACCATCTCCTGGTAGCTTGCCCTGATTTGTGCTAAAATATTAATTGCCTTGCCTACACAGAAGAGTTTTGAAAAACACCAGAGTTTGTTCACCTCAGGGACTGCCAACAAAGTTGCATGTCCTGCCATAGCAAGAGGGAGAGCAGCACACTAAACTGGAGCCCTCACACTGTTTCCTGCCCAGACCAGATCACTGGCAAGATTTACCTGACAGTGGGTGGTGTTGTCCAAGCAGCCATGCAGGAGGACTATCCCCAGTGGGGCAGCAGGTGACAGGGAATCAGTTGTCAAAGTTTCTAAACTCCTCTTCCTCACCCCCATGGTAGTGCCACAACCTCTCCTCATTTCAGCAAAGCTGGTGCAGTTTTCACCTGGGAGGTCAGTCAGAATTCCTAAAGTGCACCAACACACATGGCTCTGAATGCATGCTAAATGTCACCGAGAGGTCAGTTCCAGCCTTTATCTTGGACTCAGCTAGTGAAGAAGGGAGGCTGCACCTAGAAGAAGTTCTCTGCATGGGAGAGCTTGTATCTAATCTGCTGCCAAATTTACCTGGAGCTTCCTGGCTGCACAGCACACAGCTGGAGAGATGAAACACAGCTGGTCCACTGTGGGTAAGCACCCTGTCACACTGATCTCAGATGGCAAACAATGCTTTGGCATTGAAGATCTAGCAATCTGTCCTTCTGTCGTGCCTCATTAGTGATGAAGCTTCAGCAAGGCCACAGAGGAGTATTTCTGAACATGAAAGATATTGTTGGCTGCAGAATGGTTGTGGGAGGAAAAAACAACTCTGGATCAAAACCACAAAATAGGAAAGCAGGTGTGCACAGAGAGCACAGCTCCTTTAGCAATGTCTCTGTCATAGGGATGGACACCACTGAAATTCTGCACTGGCTGGTTCCACCAACCAGGCTACCTGAGACCTACATGATGAGCCACCAGTGTCTGCTTCACACACAGGCCAAACCAACATGCGTGTCCTCTCTGTTTAGGAATGCACACATTGTCCTACTCCTCCAAGGTCAGTGTAAATATCAGGACACTGGAAGGTGATGGTCATTTTTATGATGGAAGTCTCTAGGTCCAGCAGGACTGGTAGCTGAGGACCAGCCCAAACACTAACCCACATCTGCTGAGCCCACCACCAGCACCACCATAGAATTTCCTCCAGCACACACACTTCTCATTTCCAGTCACTCTTCCCAATACACCTATTTTCTGTGAGAGAGCCCAGTAGTGTCTCTGGTCAATAAACACTTGCACTCCTGCCCACAACAGCAAAAGGATTTTGTATCAGACACTGAATCATGTCATGGTCCCAAAATGCCAGATCAGCAGGGTTCAACTAGACCAATAGATGGGTGTAAATGCTCATGCAGATCAGCTGTGTCCTCCAAGTGCTCCCCAGGGCCCAGGCAGTTCCAGACTGGGAGGAAGGTGCTTTATTTTGTATTTGCTCAAGAGCTTTGTCCCAACAGGTATCAGACACCTGATGCAAGTGCACAGGCTTCTACTTTGCTCTCTCCAGACTTCATGCTCAAATTTCTTTGTGCTCTCAGCTCATTGAAGAGCTGTCACATGAAAACGCAAGATATTGAATGAATTTTACAGGTAGCCAGTGCAGCTGCTCCAGGAGAGATTTGGTCCAATACAATTAGGATAAATACTTTCTACATTTTTTTTCTAACAAGTTAAAATACTCCTGCTGCAGCCTGAGAAGAAGCTGCAGCAGTAGGTGGGAGAATCCAGAGCTGACACAGCTACTTTTGGTGTGTAAGCTGAACAAAAGGGGAAAAAACCATCTAAATAATGAGAAAAAGTGCACAAGGTCAGTATAGCTCATCCTAACTAAGTGTAATTAGCAGGAGAAGGAAGAAAAAAATAGCTCACCAATATTGTTTCACAATGTCTTTCAGGTGTTTGGGAACATTTAATTTTGCAGAAGAGTTTCAGCCTATATAAACATGCCAAATATAACTTTCAGTATCCTTACCTACTTGTACCAGCAACATGAGTCACATGCTGCTTGGGACTCTCATAAATTTATATTATAAACCCACTTAAATCTATGCATAGAAAATGATACATGTCATACCCCAAAAAATGGTTATTCTGGGCTATTTGGCAGTTCAGGGAGTGGTAGGTTTTTAACCTTAAAGATGTATTTTGTAGAAAATATTTGATGTACTTATTCTCCTAGTAATGTCTTAAATTATTCAAAGAGATTCAACTGCAATAATTTTTTTCAATGGATGTTCTCACTTAATATTTCTTCATTTCACATGTAAAGCTTTGTTTAAATAAAGTAAAACTATTCCTATTTAAATTTTTTCATGTTAGGTTCAGCAAATGATACTTTTCTTTAGAGTTGGGGAAGGTTTTTAGACAAATTATGTTATTGGCCAAAAATGCGGTTGTAGGGAATTTGGGGGAGAATTATTTGGAAATTCGGTTAGATCTTGAGAATTACTTTGACACAAAACAGTAACACTTTGGAAATGCTGAAAGCCCGGATTAGGCAACACCCAGAAAATGCAGTTTTCAGTTGCAGAACATTTTAGTTTAGAAATTTTAAAAAATTAATCAAAGTGCTTCATTTGACCTTAAGCCAAAATTGTTCCTTTTTGCAACTTACATTAGATTGCTCGGAAAACTGACGATTTTTACTTTCTATGACCAACTTAAGATGACAATTTTTCTTTTGTTCAATATTCTGACCTAAGCAGAAAGTCAGTTGCATACATAAGATTTGAACAAAAAGAAATTATGTGTCCAGTAGGTATTGCTGGAATTACAGTGGGACAGTATGCCTGAATATCCTGAATACCAAAAGCATTTCTAAGCATCTGAGTGTGTACATACCAGTACTGCTCTTCCTTACACTTCAAACAGACTCCTAATGATCTGCCAAATCAGGGCATTTGATTCAGTGGAGGAAGTGTCACCCCAAAAAGTTTTGATCAGTGCTTCTCTTAGTGACAGTGTGCTGTTCATGAACTGGGAAGTATTGAACTAAATGCAACTCTCAGAGCATCCCTCTTAAGCACCCATGCATCTAGAGTGGTTGCAGTAAAGAGATTTCCAGTCAAGCCTGTGAAGAGAAACACCTGGTGCTGCTCTCAGCTGAAGTACTCACCAATAATTCCTTGGGAAATACCTTACTACCTTTTCATTTTAAAAAAGAGTAAACAGAAAGCACAAGGCCACACAAAATTGACTTCTCCATGTCGGTATAACAACCCTCCCCCTTCATAATGCATGTGAGCCTGTTAATGGCAAGCAGCAACCATGCATAGCAGTGAAGAGATTTCATCTGGATCATTGGGAGAGTACACAGTCCTAGCAGAGCCCAGGAGGCCTGGCATTGTGACAGTGAATACCACAGATACCTCTTCCTGTACTTGAGTGTCCATTCGTTTGGATGTGGGTTGTGTCTTTGTGTTCTGGAAGGGATTTGTGTGCTGGTATGGCAACACCAGAGCAAGGTGTTTCTTCACTACTGGAGCTCCTCAGGCCTGGTAGCCAAAAGCTGATGCTCTCTCTCTGAGCAGCTCCTGGCACAAATGACAACTCCAGCTCCCTGCAAATGAAGAAATCCTTCTTATAGGAATGACATAAAATCCAGGCACTCAGAGTTTATGTCAAGATTGGCTTGAATAGTATATCAGATACTCCTAATATTGGAATTGCCTGTACTTTTGTGAAGCAGCCTCTGCTGCCCTTGCTTTTGTGTCCATAGGCTTTCTACATGAGCTACAATGCTGCTGGGGTGTGCATTGCAATGAGGTGTTTTATATTTTCACACTTTCAATAAATCGCTTCCCAGTGGAACAGAAACCTTTAGCTAATTATTAGCTGCATTTCAAAATTTTCCCCTCCTGATTTAGCTTCCTTTTTACCAAAGTTACAAACATTAGCTCCTGAATGCATGATTGATTTGTAATTATTCTTGTCCTGCCCCTCATGTAAACTGCAATCATTCACACTTACAAGTCTCCTTCTCCAATTCTAATGCTCTCTGAGGACTTTAGTCAGAGAACCTCTAATGGTAAGAGGCTGGTTCCTCTGCTCCACAGCCAAGTGACAAACTCCAACCAGTCCTAGTATAGTCAGACTGAACCCCCTGCAGAGGTCATAACTATATACCAAATTTAATACAGACCACAAAACCCTCACCCTGCCAAGAGAGAAACTTATCATAGAGCAAGGAAAGTAATTTCCCTTAATCTAGTTCAGGCTCTCAGATGTTCCAGAGAGGACCTCCCTGTCTCAAGCTTTCTCTCCAGGACTTTGACTTCTTAAAAGTCACATTTCACAGGCTCTCAATTCACTTGACTTAACTGAGGTGACCAATGACACCTGGGACATCCAAAGGTAGCCATGACCCACAAAAGAGCCATGTTCTGGAAGAGGAGGAGACCAGGCAAGACTGAATAGGATACCACAGATCACACTAGTGCTTCACATCTATTAATTTTGTTTCTTTCCAGTGCTACCTCCCTTTGATATTATTTCCTTAACCCTTGATGTTTCAAAACACCTTTCTGAAATTTTTCCCTTCTCCACAAAGACTTTATTGTGATTTTCAAACCAGACTTCAGTCATATGTTACCTTCTGGAGGCTCAAAGACTGGTGGATTCAAGCAATACATGTGATAGCCACGGTCACAGTCATCACAGAAGAGCAGCTGGTCCTGAGGCAGGTTTGTTGGAGGGACAGTAGGCAAACAGGGAGAGAAGGAGAGGAGAAGAGAGAAAATGATGTAAATTAGTCTCTTGCCAAGATGAAAACATAAGTAGGGTAACCAGCAATGCTCAGCTGGGAATGCAGAGCTGCAACAACAGAGACTGAGAGACTACTGGGAATGTAAAGGCTACAAGTATCACATTTGTTAATCCATGACTAGCCACCATATTCCTGAGAGGCTGCAGAAAGGCTCTCTCAGCACAAAGACAGTTCAGTTTCTAACTGGAAAATCTCTATGAGAAGTGGAGGAGTTCCTGTCCAAGATGGGCTCATGATGCAGGAGTGAAAGCTGTTATGCTGGGGATATGCTGTACTGAGAGAAGAGGACAGGCTTTGCTGGGCTCCCGTGTCACCATGTGCTGATCTCATTCCTTCACAGGAAACCTTTGACTTAGACAGTTTTCCAAAACTCAGCTGAGTAAATTTTTTGTGAAACAGATGGAAATTACATGACCCCACCATGTGGTCTGTAGCTCTTTCATATATTTGGGGTGAAAAAAGCTGCTCTGAAGTATCCTGTGATTCCTAAGGCAGAACAGCTCCCTGGATTCAGATTTTTTTATGCTAAAGCAAAAACAAAATCTCAGGCTTCAAATTTATTCTGCTGTAGGAATATAGTGTTAGCTAATCACCTCCAAAGTTCTTCATCCACTGTCAATTTTCCAAGGTTCTCACAGGCCACCAAGGACCCTCAGAATCAGATTTTAACTGCAAACCCCACAGGGAGGACATTGCTCAGCAGCAGACTCTGGAAATCACTGGAGTTGGTGATTAGGTGAGGTTTAGCCATCCCACTTCAAAAGGTTTCATGTTTCCCAAGTCTTGTAATTAAGTTTAAAAAATCATACCAAGAAAGTAAAGAAAATCAGGGACAGAAGGAGCATACTTGCCTCTCTTGGGTTATCATGTATTCACACCTACTTCTGACTATCATACTGAAAGCTCCCTGCAACAGGAATTCATGGCCCCTCGTAAATTTCTATTGAATAAGTACACAAAGTATCAGCATCTTAAGTGGCCTTATATGATACCCGAGGTAATTTCAGCAGAGACCAGTGGCTGAATGGGGACACTGGGGAGAAGCCCATCTCTGCTCTCAGGGATGGCTCTTCCTCGGAGATGCATGAAGCAGCATTAAAACAACGACCCACACCAGTGCCACATGCTTCTCCAGGGTGGGCAGGGCAGCAGCTTGCAGTGATGCTTATTTGCATGAAAAGGTAAATGGACTCACATCGTTCTCTGAGGTCCCACAAAGGCTGCAGGATTTGCACTCAATGCATTGCCACTGATAGGTTTTAACAGCCTCAGTCATGTTTGTGGTGAACTGCAGGCAGGTCGGGTGTCCTGAGGAAGATTGGAAACAACGGTCATTGTTAAGGTTCACTTATTGCTTGTTAATTAATCGGTATTAAATTTGGGAACAAAACACACATGGACATGGACTGATCACAACATGGGCTGCAACTAACAGATACCAAAGAGGAAAGCAGGCATTAACCCTTTCGCTGCCGGGCACAAGAGAAAATCAGAGTCATCGCCACCCATTCCCCATTGGCAAAGCAGTTTTACTCAGAGCTCTTAAAAATGGTTTGGCTTTGAGTTGGTTTTTGTGGTGATTTACTTTTTTTTAAAGAAAACAAGAAAAAGGATGAAATCAGAAACAAACCCAATTTCAGAGAGAGACCATCCGTCTTAATAGAAATTGGACTACAGTTTCAATTAGCGTTGTTTCAACCGGAACGAAGGACCTGGTGGAAATGAGGTTATTCTCCATTTCACAGCTTCCCTTCCTGGTGTCCAAATGGGTGGAGCAATTCTGTAAACTTTTCTTAAATGGAAGCAGTAGTGCACAGAGAAGATGCAAGACGGGATGGAAGGATATAGCTTTTAATTTTTTTAAGAGCTCTGCCACTAAAGTTGGTTGGCACAGAAGAAACCAAATTGCACAGCTAACCTTCCAGGATCAAAACAGGAAACCGAAAGGAAAAAAAAAACCCAAGCCAACTCCCACAATGAACTAAATGAAAGGAATAAAGGAGGGAAAGCTAGCAGAACAGTCACATCTAATCGGGAAGGACAAATTGCCAGAGTTACAACCCCCGCCCCTACATGCGTGTCGACTTCAGCTTTGCAAAACAGCGGTATCACAGTAGCAGGGTCAGCAATGGGCTTTCTGGAGGGGAAAATACAAACAAACAAACAAACCAAAGGTAGGATCAGTGTTCCTTCTGCAAAACAAAACAAGACAAATACACCGCTGAAATAAAGTACTGTACTCCCAAACCACCCTTACCTGGCTGAGACATGGCCTAAGTCACCTGCAATAAGCTCCTGCCTGCCTTCTTGGAAAGCCCCATATTTAGAATCCTTCTCTGACACACTTAAACATTAACACTGTGCATAGTCAGGGCAGGGAGAGTCAACTGCTCATATGTAGAAAGACTAGGAACACAGGTATGCACATCCAGCACTGCCACCTGCTTCTTCTAGAAACTGGCACCATAAATAGTGTGGCACCAATCTGCTGTTCTTAGACTACAACCAATGGATTGGAAAAAATATTTTCCACTTCCACCAGCCTAAGTGCCTTTTTAAGAGTGGAGAAAGAAAGGCTGTTTCTCCAATAAGGGAAAAAAGGCATGTCTACGGTAGATCTGGGCACAGATGTGTCATCTTCATTACCAGACCTATCAGTAATATTTTGCTGTGTCATCACAGCAGCCATCACCACCCTACAAAAAGTTTCTGTATTTTCCAGCTAGTGAAGCAAACAGTTGCTGAGAATTGATGGATAAGGAAGTAATGCTGTAGGGAATCTACTTCTTTTATGTGTCCATGATACCACCAAATGCTGTAATAAGAATTTTTGTTCTCCAGTTATATTAGCATGGTTGTGATGCAACAACTAAGCCTGTCCCGCAAAGAAATGGGTATGCATAATTATTAAAGAAATTGAATAGAAAATAAAGGAGCTATTTAGAGAAGGAGGGATCAATGAAATTGCTCATATCACTCTTAAGCCTTTGAATAAAGAAACATCTTGACAATACCGATGAGCTCAGATGGGTTAAGAAGATGACAAGGTTTTGGAACACTTGGAATGTCAGCACAAAAAAAGTGACAGTTTTTACAGAGATTTACAGTGGACTAACTAAAGTTCTGGGGACCTTGAAACTGCAACTAAGCAAAAGGAGATGTGACAAGGTACCTTTTATTGCTGAGAGGACCACATATACTTTCTGATACTACCAAACTAGCAGAACCTGACATGACATTGAAGTGTTCCTCCAGATCTGATTTACATTGAATACAAACCTTATTCCAACACCAGTAAATAGAACAAATGTGTCACGCTACACATCAGGGAGGAATTCATCCCACCAGCAGAGAGTTGCTTCCAGAAATGTTGTACTGGAATATATCACAGAAAACAACTCATATAGGGAGGTGGATTAATCAGAGAGTTAAATAGCTTCAGTCACATTTGAAAAGAAACAGAAAGAATGGAATCAAATGTACAGAAATAAATCCCAGATAAAATGCATGCACATCTTCACGTGCTCACTTGCCTATGTGCACACATTGCTCATTGCAGAGACTCCAGAGACTCCAGCTGAAGACCCTCCCTTTCTAACACAATGTGAGGGTCAGCTCCTGTTCACAACTTTATCTCTGTCCCTTCATAGCCATTCCTGTTCTCTTCCAGTTTTCACTCTTGACTGTTTTGTTCCTCATTTGCCCCAAAAACACCTCTGCAGGTCTCCCGTGTGGCATCTCACATGAGTAGTGCCTCATCCATGAAGTGATACACCCTATCTATATTGCAGAGCACTCCTTAGGAACCATACCTACCACAAGCCTAAAAGAAATGGTCTCCTGTGGGCTAAAGATTCCTTAGAAAAATTAGGAATAGAGTGAGGGCCACAGTGGTTTCTTTTTAGTAGCAATGCAGAAATATTTTGCAAGAACATACCATTCACTCGATTAGGCTCTCTCTCTGAGTACTGTGACTACAAGAGCCAAGTCTGCATAGCTGCAGGTTGCTCTCTGTTAGCCCAGGGCTTACACCATGTGTAAGGCAAAAAGAATGTCTTTCTTCAGCCTCTAAGTCAGAAGCTTTTTCACATTAAGCAACATTCCTTGTGGTACCATGACCTCAACTTAATGTGTTGGAAAAAATATTTTTACGTATGCTATCAGCATGGTGAGGCACTGTAGTATATGGCAAGCATGCCACTAGAGACTCAAAATATTAAAATTCTTTTTCCTTTCCTCCCTGGTTTCTCCTTCTTCACAATCTCTTTCTCTTTCTTTTCCTGCTACTTTTCTTCAAAACCTAGTGTTTTACATGCTATGAGAAAATTCACACATCCAAGACTTCTTGAGGCAGTGTTAGTGAACACCATCCCTGCTCCATATAACAGAACTTCTTAGCATTCCTTCTGTGTCAGAATACCTGAACATAAAGTTGTGTAGCTGCTTGTGGAAAGCTACTACAGGTAGATTCAAATTCTCCTTTTTACTCCTAAAAATAAGGCTAGTTCAGGACACAATTTTCCTTTGCACACAGAGCAGTCCAAAATGTGATTCAAGTTACGGGCACTGTGGTAGCACAAAAGCCAGAGAGCTGCAAGTCTTCTTGCTATGTGTTTAAGATGGAGAAACAGTCTTATTTCACCTAATTGTGTGATGAACAGCGTTTGCTGTGGCTAAGGTGTGCAGCAGAGTCTGCATTTGAAACTCAGTTAATAATTCAGGTGGTGGCTCCACCCTGGGAAACCCTGGATCACTCTCACAAGTCTCTATCAGCTCTGCAGATCTAATAAGGGGAGGAAGTAACACATATTTATGGTGTCACTGAAGTCAATAGACAGACCTCTAAAACACACCCCAGGAGCAGGTTCTGTTCAAGGAGAAGGCAATATGTTAACACAGATGGTTTCTAATCTACCACAACTATGGTCTACCTAAACTTTTGCTAGCTGCAAGAGCTATAAACAACAGACAGAAACAATAAAACTTGCAGTGAGGTTTTCAACAGCTCATCCCTTTGTCTTAAAACAATATTTTAAAGTGTAGATCAGGTTTGAAAGCTCCCTCATCTTTGTCAAAACTCTCCTCTGGATCTGAACTTTGAGACTGAGACTACATTTTATAGTGACATCAGTGTTTCACATGCTACTGGCTTTAATTGTACATTATGTCCACCAGACATCTGGTCAGAGGAGTGGGGAGGTGAGCACATTCAGAGACCATTTCTTGTACCCTGCACCTGATACAATTGCAGGCTGATGGGAAAGATAATTTTAACATAAATACCCTAAAAATATCTAAAAATCTCTTCTGCTTACACTGGCTAAATAACACTAAAGACCAAAACTGACATTAAAGGGCAAGAGCAATCTGCTGCTTCCAGGCGCTCTGTGACCAGTGAAGGCCTTAGAACGGCTCATTAGTGCTTTTTCAATAATGGATTCTGCATTGTAAGATTAATTGCAGCCATGTGCTCTGTCACACCCGCCACAGACTATTTAAGTTAACAATCCAATCAATAACCTTTTTCAAACAAAGGCAGAGATTATCTTGACGGGGAAAAAAAAGCAAATATTCTTTTTTAAAACAAATATGAAATTATTTATACAGAATAAAAGGAATTTTTACTCAGTTTCCAATTCTTTCCACTATCTTCACAGTGTAGTGGCGGGCTTTTTAATCAATAGCATGATGAAAACTCACAGCCCTCATGGCTATATTGCATCAGATTTATTCCATAAACTTTCAGGTCTTTAAACAACTATAAATACATATTACAGATATAATGGCCTATGTCACAGGAGCCCCATCCAAATAATGGAAGTTTACATGCAAAGAAAATGCATAATTTCCTCCTGCTAAGACTGAATGAGGTTTGTTGTGGCCACTGCCATCATTAGACAGAATTATTAGCATTACCTGTACAAAAGAAGGGAAACCTGTAAATCTAATAAGTGATAAGATTTTATGGTTATGATTTTAAAAGGTACCCCTGATCAGTCTGTCTAAGAAGGCATGCTTACAGATATGCAGTGTCAACAACAGTCGGATTAGAAAAGGCCCTTAAAAACTCAGACTATCCAAGCACACTGAAGGGCTTGGCTCTGCCAGAATCCCAGGGCTCAAGAAGCTGCAGTTCTCAGAAAAAAAAACAAACATTCCTAAGGGATGAGGCTGGGGAGCTCTCTGCATTTTCCTGGCCCTTCCCATCCTGCAATGTGAAGGTGTTACAGTATAGAGACATATGCCTGCCTGCTCAAATGGAGGTACTCATGAACAGAAGTCTTCAAAAGTGTTCATGGGGTGAGGATCCAAGGCACCACCTGCCACACTATCTCTGTCATATGGAGAAGCAGGAGTATTTCATTACAGAAAAATATAACAGCTTTCCTGGCAGCCAGGACAGGGGTAGATGCTGGAGGCTGCAGGTGAAGAGCTCTTGTCTCACCCCCTTCAGTACAGGGCCCTGCTGAACCCAGCTTCTTAAAAAAAACCATACAAACAAACAAAATGAAGTCTCATAGGCACCACAGTGGGGTTTATTATTATCAGACAGGAGAGGAAATATCACCACTGTGAATTTCTGTGTCCTGACTGAAGTGAGAAAACCTAGCCGTTTCTCCTAGTGTGCTGCAGCACTGCCAGCTCTGCTAAAGAAGTGAGTCCAAAAGGACTCAGTGGTTTCACTGAATAGTCTGGTTGGTCTGATTTGGTCAGAGACCAACTCTCCTCTATTCTAATATGTCACAACGTGCCAGTAATTGTGGAAGAATTAATGCCTTTAATAATTGATGGATCTCTGAAGCCACTCAGCTGTAGAAGAGCTTATAGTTCCTATTATTTCATTTTCTGGCCCTACAGTTGTTCTGGCCAGCGTGGACAGAGCTAAAACTGAGCCCACAAAAAGAGAAGGGGCACTCTGCTGCGTTAGCACCAGGACTGGTGGCCAGCTGCACTCTGGAGGTGGTGGTTTGCTTCTCAGTACTGCCAGTTCCAGTGGAAGAACTTATATAAATTATAAGCAATTGCTCAAATATTTGGCACTGATACAAGAGAGCCCACTTTAATTGTTCACCCAAGGGACAAATAAAACCCCTGTACAAACAAATGGCAGTGGTTCAGCCCCAGTTGTAGTTTGGCAGGTGTAAATGGAGAAAGCAGGGCAGACCTGTGTTTGAAAGCAAGGCCAGGGATTTGGGGAAGGTATAAAATGGTGATGTGTGGCAGGTAGCACTTTCAGCTCACTCTCCTGCACTGCACTGCTGTTCCTTTAGCCATGCAAACACCTGAGGGCATGGGGAGCAAAGGAGTAAGCTCCTGCCAAAAAAGCCCTCATCTCCAGGCACTCTTCAGAAAATTTCATTGCTTGAGGAAAGTCCACCCACCAGCTCTACTTATGCACAGCTTTGACTCTACAACGCTTCATCATTTCCTCTAAAACCATTTTAAGCATCAAGAGCATCAGCTAGTATAAGGAGCCTGGGATACAGAGGGTAAATAAGAGCAAAGCTTGGCTCAGGCCACTCATGTGCACAAACAAAATGAAGTATGCAGAAATGTATATGCACAGACCCACATGCACCCAGGGAGATCAGCTGTGGACAAGGCAGTGTGACTGTCTGGCACAGGGTGGCAGGAGGAGCTGGGTGGGATTCAGGGGTGACCTCTGGAGTATGCAAAGGGACAAGCCAGGAGTGAGTTATTCTGGGCTTCCTAATGGTTTGTCAGTCAAATCACTCCCCACACACTATCCCCATGGTAGCAGATACCCCATATCTTACAGGAAAACTGCTTCAGAAATGTTTTAAAATAGTTTTACTGCAATAGGTTTGTGTGTGCCTCTCCCTGAGTACACCCCTTCCTCAGCATCCACAAGCCAGCCATACGTATTTTAGCAGGGAGAAATTAAAATAAATAAATAAATCCAAGATTTTTAAAGTCTCTAGAAACTGCCAACAATTAACTTTAGTGCACACAAATCACTGCCCTGGAAGACCACCCTGATTTGGGCTGGTGATGCTGCAGCTAGGCCCTCTGCCCTGTGTTCAGGTTTGCCAGAGGGAGGATGAGCCCTGCCAGGGTTTCTGCTGCTATGTGGGTGTCCCCCTCTGGCCAGGCACACCTGCCCTTCCAAAACTGCCTGGGACAGGCTGAAATCTGCACCTCCATTTCATATGTGCCAGGGGTTTGGACTCCCAGGAGCAGATCTGGGGCACAGGCCCGTCCCTCTGTCCTCCCGTCCGAAGCCGAGCCATGGGGACTCAGGCACAGCTGACACACGCTGCTCTTTGCATTGCAAACAAGCTGTGGTGGCACACAACTGAGGTGGCAAACTGAGCCCTGTGCATTGCAACCTGGGGGATCAGAGGCAGTGGCCAGCCTTAAAGCCAAAGGAGATGGCACATGCCCCAATGTCTCATCTCAAAACCAGGCAGCACTCGGCTCCCTCTTCTTCCAGACTAGTCCCTATTAACCACAGTTGGCCACTAGACAAAATGGCTATTTCTTGCCTAAGAAAATAATGTGGGAGCACTCAAATAACCTTGTACTGAAGCATCAGCTTGTTAATGCACTGGTAAGCCACGCCAGCGCTGTACAATTCCTGGGGGTGAATTAGGTCAGGGTGACCTCCAGAAAAACCACCAGGCTGCATCGCTGCGTGCTGCATTATGGGTAACGATCTGCTAATTGCCAGGAGGCGCTTGGGCTGCTTACCAACACCAACAGGAAGGAAACCTGCCTGCAGGCACCGCACGGACTCCATATGCCGGGGACATCGCTCCTAATAACGAGAATAAACCCATTTATAGAACATGAACTGGGCAGGAGGACAGGCGCTGAATGCTAATGCTAATGCTGCTGCAGCTCACCGGGGCTGCAGCCGGAGACCCCCAGCAAAACCCCTGCGTGGAGAGGGGCTGGCTTCACATTTGGTTGCACAGTGAAGTGGGGGTGAGGTAGATGGAGATGAAAATGCAGGAGCAGGAGAAAGACTGCTTATCCAGGCAAGATGAATCACCACAACCTGGAAAGCCAACATCGCCTTTGCCCCGGGGACATTTTCGTTACCCTTCAACAAACTGCAGTGGAAAAAATCCTCCAGCACAGCTCCGACCTCGTCGCTATGCACTGCAGGCTCCTCAGCCAGGCCAGCTCACACACCACAGAGCTTTCAATCAACTGGCAGGCTCACTAAACCCTTTCAAAATGAGCAACCAAGCAAAAATACTTGGTCATAAACACTAAAAATAGGAATGGAGGATTTGGTTTGTTTTGTTTTTTAACTTGGTGAAGCCAGCTCTTCCTAGTGCATTAAATCCACCTCCCTGGCAGCCCATTTAGAACATCTCCTCCCCCCTGGGAGAGCCAAAATCCCCAGCTGTAATGAGAGGAGTGGGGTGGTATTTAAGATGCTAGGGAAATGGCAGCCTGAATAGCCTTCCACGAGCACAGTGCCTTTGTTAAATCCCCATATAAAACAAGATATCAGCGCTGCCCCTCCTCCCTTCTCTTTAATATGAACAAGAACTCTGCTACCTGCTTGAACCCACATTTGCTGTCTAAATACCTGGTCCTTCCCCAGTACCTCTGGTGTTTAATTGCCCTGCTAACACAGCCGATGGCAGCACACCTGCAGAGATGCTCAGCACTGCCCAGCACTGCCCATGGTATCAAGGCAGCATTTGAAAAGGTTCCAGAATTTTCACACTGACCCAACAAAGGATGAATAACCTGAGCCAGTGGCAGCAGTGGATGGGACACATCATTTCCCCAGAGCACTCCAACAGAAGCTTCTCCACTGGGATTATGCAGGAGAGCACGAGGAAGGTGATGTGTCATGACATGGACACCTCTTCACTAAAAACAGGCCATGCTCACCCAGTCAGGTCAGAGAGCATCAAGGCAACCCCACCACACCACTGTGATCCTCCTCAAGGATCAAGGACTGTAGGGAGAACTTCAGAGGTGATTTCACCCATGAGTCACGGAACAGACATCTCATAAACACAACTGTCACTTGGAAACAGGGTAAGCACTTGGAAACAGGTTAATTTGGAGAGAGGAAAGGGGAAAAGGAGAGAGTGTTACTAATCTCTGGGCTAACTTTCTAGAAAGATTAAGGAATGGCTCTAGAGTAATTCTCTGCCAGCACAGTTTCAGAAATTTCAAATCAAATGGCAAACTGCAGAGAAATTATTTAAATGTCATCATTTTAATATTAAAGAAACTTAACTATGCAGAAGACACCATGCCGTTGCATAGACAGTGACTTCATTGCTCTTACATGAGGTAACCACATCTAGGTAAAGATATTCAGCACATGATGGGTAAATGACTGATAATTGATGTGAACATGCTGAAAATGCAAGAAGTCTGTCTTTCTCATAGAAGCATAATTTACACTGTTGTTAATGTGACTGGATATTCAGACCTAAGTAGAACTGCCTCACTCAACACAAACAAGACCAATTTGGACCAAGTTACTTCAGTCCCTTGTTGAGTTAAAAAATTCCTTTCAGCTGCCAAACAGGCAATGATCCCCATGCACACTCTCCATTGTTTGTAATGCAGTGCCAGAAGCTGGAAAACACTCATTTTTTTCCCTTCTCTGTCAGTTAAAGCCCCTGCTTGGTTGGGAATTTTTAAGTGTCAATAGAGATTTCATCAAGAAGACAGCCAGTTTTTGCTTCCCCACCAAACTCCCAGCAACATCAATATCTAGAGGGAAGTAAGTGCTATAACCACATGCTGAAGAGCATCAGTATGAGCATGGTAGGAGGGAGTGAAATGTCTTTGTTTACTCTCTAAAAAATGCAGTTTCAAGGTGATCTAAACATCTGAGTGAAGGAGTGAATTTGAACAAAGTAGTTTCAGTCAAAAGTAAGTGGGAGGGAAGAAAGGATGAAGAGGTGGCAGGGCGAAAAACTGATTTTCAGAAAGGTTGAGACATTTTGTACCAATGTCTCACAAATAAGAAGCTGGACTTTCATTTTGGAGTAGTACCTTGCTTCAAAAGTGAACTCAAGGGAATTGTTTTTAAGAAAGAGAAAAAATAGTCACAAATGAAATGTTTCATTCAAGCCTGTGCACAGTTGGCAGTGGGAAAGGGTCATTTCATTGAGAAGGATTGTGTTTCATTTTGAATCAAACCAAAATCTTTTATCCTCACCATGGTATTTTTCAGTTCAGTTGTTTCAATGGCCTTTTTGAGTAAATGTCCAACAAAAGACTGCCAGAGATTAAAACAGTAGGATTTTTTTTCCAGTGGAAGACCACCTGATTAAAATCCATGATCTCTTATTCTTAGAGCTCACCAGACCTTCCATCCCAGATTCATGAAGTCAAAGTCCTGGCCACCCCTTAACCTGTAAAAAGTGAGTAGTGCTGCTTTAACCTACACAACCAATAACTCATAGCAGCTAAATGCCTCGTCAGACTAAACAAGAAATCAGCTAGCTCCATGGCAAGGGACACTAATGTCCCTCATTAAACAGTTCACTAGTCTTGCTATTTTTCAGCACCAAAGGAATCATTTAACAAAGCCCATAAAAAAGTAGAATATTAATGTATTTAATTAAATAAAATTATGTTCCACAGTACTACAACAATCTGTGACTCCTCTGACTCTGCTTTTAACTGGCTGCTCCATTGGCCAGCAGGACTCTTACCCAGTGGTTTTGTTAATGGCCAGGAAGTTGGGAAATATTATCCTATAGGTTGGTCTGACCAGGCTCTGGGTACCCCAAATCCTTCCACTTTTAACAGCTGTTGAGAGTGTTCATCACCTGCAATGTTCACTTGTTAGGTGGGATCCTACCACCCACAAGATATCTGGCAATTCTCAGTGATAGCCGCACTGAGCCTAATGGGGACTAATTCTTCTTGACATATTTCTATACCTTTAAATATGTAAACAGTCATAGAGGAATGTAATGGCTGTGGATGTCCTTAGGAAATTCATCACCATTCTTTCAGCTCACTAAGTACTTGTAAAACCTCACACTTAATGAAAGTCAGGAAAGGGTCTTGGAGAGCTAGTTAATAAAGAGGCTGCAAGGGAAATGAAGTGCCCTAAGCTGGGGAAGGTCCTTTTCTCCAGATGAAGGAACACACAAATCTGCATGCTTGAACAGTACAACAGCAAATTCAACCCAGAGGGAGTTTGTGGACAGTTAAAAACTATCCTAACCCCCAGGCTGATGAACGCATTCAGAGACACGGTCAATACAGAAAGATCTGAGAAGTCCTGGAACCTTCTCTTTAAGACTCCAAAGTCCAGATATTCCAGCAATGGATGAGACTTCTGACCCAGAATTCACTGTACTATAAAATAAGTTGTTGAGCTTGGGTAAAGGGCTGGAAAGACTTTAGTGTTGTTTAACATATTTAAGCCATTCCCACCAGAGCACTGATGTGAAGCAACTATGATTTGTACCAACAGGGGAAAATTAATTTCACAAACATAGACTTAAAGCCATTCCATGCAAACTCTACTGCACAAAGTACTACATGAATGAGCAGCACTGAGAAATTAAATCCCACTCCAAAAAATCCCAAACCACTCAGTTTTAAGTCACTGAAGGGAAGCTGTGTCTGTACCTACTCAAGAGGTACCATCCATCAGGTGAGTTGCCAAAAAATAAGTACCCTCTGCAAGCTCTCTCAGGCAGGCAGCAGAAGTTCCAAGAGCTTCAGCCCACTGCCCAGCTTCAGTGTTTGAGTCATGTTGCCTTTTTCTTAGCAGTGCCATGGTTGGCTTGTAGATCATTCAAAGTTACCACAGCTGCCTTAGGCAACATTAAGCAAACCTGTTTGTAATTATGGATGGCAATAATAGCCGTAACATTGTGCTCCAGAAATCTGTGCTTTCATGAAGGTAAATGCCATCCTTCTCCCACCATGGTTCACACCCCATGAAATCATGAAGAGTTACAGGCTGCAAAGACAAAACATCATGAAATAGCAGATGTGATAGTAGAAGTTTCTAGCACACACTGTAAGAGTACTTGTTGAAACAGCAGAAAATGTAGTTGGGTCTTAAAAAATACACTGGTGAGATGCCACAGATAGATGACTTTCATATAATGTCATTAAAATCAAAGTTAGGGCTTAACTGTGGCAAATACCCAGCTTTAGTGCAGCAAACATAATACAACCTTTATACAATAATTTCCAAGGGATAACAGAGGTCTTAAAAACATGAAACCACATTTTGGACACACCCAGCCAAAGCTAAGAGGAGTCGTCATTGCCTATGTGCTCTGCTATGTGTGCCTTATGTAGCTGAGGTCTTACTCATCCATCTTCAACACCAGGAATGGAATGGGGTACAGAGAAGTCTATGTCATTGCTAATGAAAATTAAAAGCTTGGATTTACAGAGAAAGCATTATGGCTTTTCTTTATCATCTATAGGCTGATGGATTTAAATACAAGTAGGGCTCACAAATCCAAGATGCAAATTTAATCAGATTTTTTTTTCTGATTGCAGGCAAGCATTTGGAATAAATCTTAAACCAGTACAATATTCTAGTTTAGGCCAAAGCAAATTAGCTGATGTCGTTTTCACTCCACCCAGGGAAAACAGGATTCCAGCCCTCAGCCTTGCCAGCCTTCCCTCCCCTCCTCAGTATTCAGCTTTGCCCTCAGTCCAACCTCTGTCTAGGTCTCTGTGTCCTCTCCAGCACAGCAGAAAGCTCAAGAGGAGCTTAGAGAAGAACAGAAACAGCAGCACTGACCAGGAGCCATCACAAACTTTCCCCTCCTTTCTCTGCTTTCAGGTAGGAAAAGATTACCTACCCCTATGAAATCCTGATGGAAAAGAAGTTCTCTAAGCCTGCATCTCAGATAGTTGTAGAAACATCTGAGATCAAATCACCAAGGGAAAATGGAAGAATCTAGGAGGGGCTGTGAAAGCAGCAATCCGATCCCTCTGTGTGCACTCTAAGGAGACTATCACAGCTGCCTTCTCAGCTCGGCTCAGAGGCAGTTGGCACCTGCCCCACCTTTTCAGCTGCCTCTGGTGCCCAGTGCACAACAAGTGGAAAGGAAGAAAAAACACAGAACAGCTGAGGACAATCCACTAAGGAATCCATGAGCTGCTCTCTTATATCCCAAACAGGTTGCAAAGAGCCACAGTGACAGCAAAGGTAGCTGAAACTGCCTTTTTGTTTCCTTCTTCCTCCAGTGAATTGGCCAAAGGTCTTGCACAGGTAAAGATAAGGTCTGAAGGCAAGCAGTGAAGTTTTCAAGTTGTATGGACCCAAAGAAAGAGTGGAAAACCAAAACACTAATGGAAATTGAAATTACACCTGTGAAAAATAAAAATTTATAGGGAAAGGCCATAAAAGAAGACCAAGAATAGTTGATGGCCTGCCACAAAAACATGCAGTCTGTCACACAGATGTTAAGAATCAGGCATGTAGGAGCCCATCTGTATAACAGAGCTTTATAAAAAATAACACATTAGGGAAGAGGTCACACACAGAATTTCCTAAAAAGATAGCATCTGATCTGAAAGATCTTTTCAATCTATACAGCCATATCATTAATCTAACACACGTAAGGGGAAAGGGAAGGTTCATGCCAGCACTGTGAAATGCAAAGGGAACCACAGCTCCCAGTCACACTCCAGTGACTGGTCTGGAAACAGCATAGGTAGGGGCAGGACTCCTTAAGGCCATGTCACTGAAATCTATGCAAACAGGTATCACATAGCTTAGACTACACCTTTGACTCCAAACTACCTTAATGCAACTCTACTAATCTCATGAAGAAGGTTATTAAAATACAAACGCATTTAGGAAGATTCTCTATTATCACCAAATGATAGAAAACACTCTTATAATAAGTCCTATACAGAAGCACTTTTTAATTTCCTGCCTATCTTCACTATAGCAAGCAACAGGACCATTTTCTGCAGTCCAATGAATGGAGAAGAGAAAGTAAAAGAGAAAAATTAAGATAATTCTTGGTTAATGTCATGGTTCATTAGGAAATACAAAACAAAATCCAGGGACCAAAGTCATAATTTACAAAATGGAAAAGGGAAACAAAATCAATAGAGGAGGAAGTTTTATTTTAAGCTTCAAAGAGAGTATTATAAACAATGGAGAACTTAGAAAAGTAAATGTACATATATGTTACTCAACAATGTCTTTTTAAAAGAAGATTATTTGCACTAAAAAAGACTTTTTTGAATTGCTTTGGGAAAGTAGTATTTACAGAGGAATATACAGTAGGGATGCTGGAAGCAGAACTTTTATTTGGAAGGAATATTACACAAACTGAACACAGACCCTACAGTTTTCAAATCTTCATTACAGTTGTGCGTCTCATATTTTGATGAAATGAAAATTTATTTCTTTTTTTTTTCCTCTAGAGGCAGTTCCCCACTGCAAGTTTAGAAACCAACAACATGAAAAAAGCAAACCTATGTTGCTAAAGAGCCCAATTAGGATACAAATTGTCATTTAATTTAGTTGGAGCAGGACTACCTTACATGGTTATTTTTTTACTTTATGTTTTAATCTGGGAAGAAGTGGGAGAAGACTAAAAATCTGCTGCTACTGACACATGGAAACCTCTCAGTGAGGTGAATTTGTGTTCTAGGTGTGCAAGAAACACAGCACAGTATCAGGGTTTCTGTCAGCTTCACCTAGTCAGCATGCATTTTTGTAGACATAGCTTTTTCATTCTGAAAGCCAATGTAAGCCATGTTAACAAAACTACTTTATTTCTGCCTATACCCTGAGGGTCAATCCCAGTAACTGTTGGTGTGGTTTGCCCTCAATTTGCTTCTCCTCTGTAACAGGAGTGCTAGACAGAGCCAAGTCCAACACTCTTCTCCTAGACACAAGGCCATCCTGCATCCCTACTAGACTGCATCACCCATGACACTGAACAGACCTGTGCTATGCTCTGCGAGCAGATCTGGTGGCCAACAAAACCCTCCAGTGCTTGTACCAGGAAGAACACCTTTTTCACTGGGAAAATGCCTAATGACTCAGAATTTAGGATGCGACCATCCCTCCCCACTGCCTCACTGGACAACTTAGGATTGCAGCTGTGGGAACTCATATTTTTCTCCTGCATAGTAACCCCTGTTGCTTATTGCAGACCTGTGGTTGCACCTGTATGCTTTCCAAAGTCCACTACCACTTCAGAAAGGGCTGAAGTACACAAATTTTCTACACATAACATCATCCTTGACAGCAAGATCCATGCCAAGAGCATCTAACATTTAGATACTTCCCTTACAACCAACTCACAATCAGCTGTGGAATTACCAAAGAAAAAAATAATACAAAAATGAACAGAGTGGTTTTCAATTCTTAAATCCCTCTTTCAGCAGAAGTATTTCACAGAGTTGCTCAAGAGCAAACCTCTTTTACCATGCAGAAGAGACACATCAATCCTACTGGGAGAAGACAGTCCTTTGAAATGGACACAAAATCTGGTAACAAAAAAATTCAACCACTGAGCCTGGTCTTTGCTACTCCAACAGTTTTTGTTCAGAGTTGTGCCTAACACAGTATGTTTTAAGCATCTAACAGGATAATATTATTAAGGAGAAAATAAATCAGAACAATCTTCACTTACCACATCCAATTTTCAAAAAACAAAGATACCCAGCACATGTATGAATGGCTTCTTTAAAGTAAGAGAGAGAGCAGAGTTGACCTTTATTTTCATTATTTAAAAAAAGTTTTTCCTTAAAGTAAATATTCAGTCTTTATTTTACAGTAAGTGCTTTTTAAAATTTCATGTCTTCACAAAATTGCATTTAAAATTTGAAGTAAAATGTATTTCAAACAAAAATACTGTGCAACTTCAGCACTTCTTTCTTAAATATCGAAATAAATAAAATAGTTGTCTTTTTCAGTTTGTTTGTTTTTCAGTCAGTTCTACTGTAGATCAATTCCAGTCTGACCTGGGTTTATACATACACTTAAAAGAAAGTGAAATCAAGACTTCAAAAAACTTCTTTGTATTGCACCAGCTTAGGGCATCCCCAGAACTTCTCTCAACAGTTGGCAGCCAACTTCCCACAGTCCAGGCTCCTGTGCCAGATGGAACTCGGGTCCTGAAGACTCAGGGCAAGGAAAGAAGTATCAAAGCACCCTGGCTTCTCTTGGTCTTCTTCTGAAATGTCTTGCTTGAAGGCTGCTGGAATCCACAAGGGCAGGGCTGACTGCAGAGGGAAAAGTACAATACAAAGTAAAACTAAACAAACTCAAGCAGACAAAAAAAAAGCACGTGTTCAGAAAAAAAAAAGCAACAGCACAAGCCAAACTTCCAACACTGCTTGCATTCTAGTTCCTTGAAAATATAGCTCAACAGACTCAGTATCAACTGACTGTGGAAGCCATAAATGAACACAAAGCAAACAAACAGGATAAGAAAAAGCATATCCAAAAGGAAGGCACTGAACACTGTCAATCTTTATTATTGGGAACATTATTAAATAACCATCATTCAGCTTAGATAGCTGTCTCTTCAGCAGAGGTTAAGACCTTTGCTTATGAAATCCTGCTCTAATTACCTTGCTCTATTACTAATTATTTGTAGGGAGCCACAAGCATATACATCATGGCACAAAAGATTTGCATAAGTTTAAATGATACACATGGAGTGGCAGCAATGCAATAACTTCTGGAAAGAATAAAAGATTTCATTTTTCATTGCATTTATTCTATGAATTGACTAAGTTACATACTGCTAAGATCCTGAACAGGATTAGGTACCAAATAAAATAAAATAATCTCTTTATCTAACCAAATAAAATAAATCAATAAATCAATAAATCTCAATAATCTAACCAAATAAAATAAAATAAAATAATCTCTTTATTTCCAAAATGCAAGTGCCTTTTCCCATATCTTCCCACATCTCTCATATCAGTTCTAGACTACATGAAGGTCCAAAATCTTAGGAGCTGCCAGAGACCAAAAGAATAAGTCAAAGATATGAACTGGCAGCATCCACTTAACAGAGCTATCAGGCCTGGAAATCCCAAGAGCTGTTTTTTTTTCCTCAATGTTGTTACAACTTGTCTTCTCTGAAATTGGCAACTTAGCACTCATGGAAATACAGAGAGGGACATCAAAATAGTTCGGACTCAATTTCAGTATTCTATGGTATTTATACAGGTTGGGTTTTTTCAACACTGGTAGATATCTGGCAACGAGAACAAAGATTTGTAGGGTTTATTGTAATGGCTTAGTCAGCAAAAACTCACCCCAGCTGAATTCCTGCACTGTGAGGTTTGTCAAAACAACCCCATGCAAGCATGAACTCATGCATGTGCCTCATGTTACTTATAGCTACAAATTTCATATAAATAAGAGAAAAAAGGAGAATATGAAATGGGTGTTTATTGGAAACATCTACATATGTTGCAGCACAAAACACACTGGGCAGATTTTACAGCTTTTATAATAAGATGACTCCCAGCGGGGTCAATACAATGTTTGCTTGAGGATTTGATTCAGTAAAACTACTTGCCATGGGGAAGAGGCAAATTGCCTGAAGAGCCAGCCTTTGAAAACTCCATAGTTTTATGGTATTTGAAATATTATTTTAGGGCCCATCTCAAAATATCATAGCAAGAATTAACCAAAGAAAGGCAAAGCTGGGAGGAGAGAACACAGTGGTGGCCCAGCACTGTCCAGACTCTGACTCTAAGTGCAGTTCTGGTTTGCTCCATGCATCAGCAGGCAGCAAACTGAGTCTCTGTCTTCAATCAAGAGCCTAAGCTGAGGTCTGTAAAATGGCAAACTGGAACTTAAAATGAATAACTAATGTAAAAGCTCAAAGTCAAAACAATGAGGGGAGGGGACTCTAATAACACATTCTGCTGAAACAAATGGCCATCTCAGAGCTTGTCTACACCATACCAGCAAGCATATTAACAGGGACGTTTCATTCCATAAAAGCAATAGCTAAGAAAGCAGTGGTGACTTCTGAAGTCAGTAGTAAAGTTCTCTCTAGCCCTTGTTTCAGCAGCCTAGGCTCATCACTTATGACCTTACCACGTACATACAATGTTATTCCAAGCACCATTACATATTCAAGAAATAAATATCCAGCCCACAAAACTGGGGGTGTCTGGGTGAAGGGAAGAGATGCAAAGTGAAGCAAGTCTGATTTCAGTTCCTCTTCTACCACATGCCTGGTTCTCCTCTTACTTTTTAACTTCTATGCCAGAATCCCATATTTGATTAAAATTTTCTCAATGTATATTATCATGCTTGAAATTTTATGCTGTTTTCGTGAAAGAGCTGAGGTCTGCCCCTGCTAAAATTTCAACTAATTAAATGCCTCAAAAGGGAATAGGCTAAGGATCAGTGCCCATTCCATGTAGCCTTTCTTCTCCCTTATTAGCTGCTTAAGCAGCATGCCACTTTCTTTATTCTGCTCCCATGTACGAATCAGAGTTAGCAGAGGACAACTCCGGAAACTAAGTGTGTTTCCTAAGATGCCTTAGTATGGAGCAGTGGAAAGGTGCCTGAGGAGACAGCTTGTATGAATAAACGGACAAAAATCTGCATTAAGGGCCTGAAAGGAAACACCCCTTTATTCACGTTTCACATTGGGGCTGTCTTATTTTGGTACATGGTTTGTTGGGAGCATGTGTTTCAGGAGAATCTTTGGACAGCCTTGTGCCAACCTTCCTGTAGTAAGAAGGACATCTTTGGAGGAGAACTGGAATAGCCAGAGTTGTGATTAGTTGAAGGGCTACTACACCTTTGAAGAATTTATGAAGAACAGAAAGTTTCATTGAACTGCTGAAATCACTGGGGAATAAAGAGCATCACACTTCTTTCTGATTTCAAAGATAAACTTTAAGTTACAATACAGAATTGACATTGCAAACTTTTTTTATGCCTCACAAGTTTGTTTTGGGACCTACGTGCCCTTTAAGATACAATTGATACTGTGCAGTTCTCTCATTTCTGAACTGGTTATGCTAGTGTCAGAGTCCTTTTTTTTTTTAATTGCACTTATGAAACCTTCTCCTATATATTTCTGCCTCATTAACATTGTCATCTTCCCCTCATGAGAGGGTCTAGAAGCCCCTTCGATTTGCTTTCATCTTCCTTCAACTTAGAAGCTACCAACCTTCTTTTCCTGTTCCCAGCCTTCACTCCAGCACTACGTATCCTGAGAATATTTCATTTCCATATCATCACGCCATGCAATGTTCACCACTAACACTACTTTACAATCCAGCTTAAACAAGTACTCTTTTAGCTTTCAACTCTACATCCTAATTTCCTCGCTATGATCAATGCCTTCCTATGGTCAGGACCACACTGCTTAGCCTGCTGGACTAAACTCATGTTGGTTATCTCAATCTCATAAGGCATCTTGAGGAATCCAGAACTACTCTCACTCCAAAAAAGTGAATTGTTTTACCTTACTTGGTCTGTCAGGACTATATTGAACGAGTGAGCATTCATATACACATTAATGACATAAATGTGAGAGTATTTTCTATGCTATCTGTAATAAATGTCAGCTGGCAATTTTTATGCACTTCATGAGCTGTTGTGACTTCTTTCTGAGGATACTGTGTTTCCCAGTTGTCACAAAGATGGGTGGTTTGGTTGCGAAAGGATTAAGACTGTATGCATTGTTATAGTAACTGCATTTGTGAAACTTAAGTCAAGACTTAATGAATTATGGGCATCTGATTATTGTTTGTATTCCAAAAGAGCCCAGAATGCACTAGGCATATTTCACAAAAGACAATGTTAAGGACTCCACTTGGAAAAACTCCATTTAGAATATGTCTATTCTGCAGTTTAAACAGTGATGGGAGTTCTTCAGAAAGATGTACTTGTAGCTGAAACCTACCTAATTCAGGTGCTGCAAGGACAGAGCTTTAGTAAATACAGAAGAGTAGTAAAACATTATCTATTTATCTTGCCCTATTTCAGAGGAAAAAAAAGGAATGTTTGTGGAAGAAATTAATGTTTTTATCAGTTAAAGGACACTTCTCAATGACAGCATTATGTCAAAATATAATTGCTCTGACACTTGATTGATTATAATAAATCAGGAGAAACACAATAGCAACAGAAAAGAATTATCAAAATGGGGAAAGCTTAAACAAGGCTGTTTCCTGGCAAGCGTGCATGGCTCTGGCATGCACTGCCCTTTGGTATACACATACAGAAGTATTTGTAATGTTTTCTAACAGCATCCTGAAGGCAGATTATTAATGTAATCTAGACATCAATTATCTTGTATTCTGGATGTATGCCTGTATACCTAAAAGCAGAATTTGGCTACCGCTCATTCCATGTCTAAGGAGAACAATAAAAAAATCGAGAGACTGAATTTTTTCTCTTTTTTCTACGAAGTTGGAAGGTGGGGGAGGGAGTTGAAGTTACTCTCACAGACAGACTACCCTTGCAAAGAAGCAGGAAAAATTGAGTCCATTTGGTCTGGCTTCTTTCATTGTACATATCCAAATTTTTTATTGCAAGGCTAAGACTTTTACTCTGGTAGCAATAACACACACCTAGAGTTTAAGGATTAGGCACTGTCCAGAGAAATGTCTCTTGCCTTTGCTCTAAATCAAGTCATGATTTCACCCTGTTTGCATTATGTACATCAGTAAAATAGATCTTTAGAACTTAACCTTGCCCCTGGTCCAGGGAGATTTTTGCCTGCACTAGGACAGCAAAACATAACTACACACATAACTACACTATCACTTCTGACTGTACACAACTCTGGATCCTGCTCTCACAAAACTTTCATTAGCTTCACCAGGGGCATGAATGTGGCACATACTTATAATACAATTTAATACATGGGACTTGCTCCAACAACAAAGCTCAGTCAGGGGTCTGCTGAAAAGCCAGGGCAAGAAATTTCACAATTGAGTGAAAGACATTTCAGCTCGGACATACCTTTCAAATCCTGCTGCATGTTTCCTCCTTTCTGGGAAAGTTGCTGGGAAGGGAGTCACTCTCTTCTCCATTGCCCTTGGAACTTTAATTAGTATTGCTTTGGTTTATTTCAAAAGAAGCTATTAAAAAGCAAATAAAGTGTCTCATGAGACACTACAGAGAGAAAAAACAGGGCAACACAAGAAAAAATGCTGTGAATTGAAATTTAAAAATGGAAAGAAAAGTATAGATGAGGTATTTTTCCATGTCATTTCTTCCAGGATTCTGCTCCTCCTTTTGTTTTGTCTGTGATGTCTATGACTTGCCATTCATATTCCATCCCTGTGCTTGGAAATTGCTGTCCATCAAGTGAAAGGTGAAGGAAAAGAAAAAAAAAAAAGTAGAACGATGTGGGGAAGACATGAAGGGATGCAGGGAGGAGGACATCTATTGAGTGTAAAGGTGTCCAAAGGAGATGGAAATGTGTTCCCCAAGGCCATGGTCTTCGATGGTGCTGCTTGTATTTCCAGGCTGTAGCATAGCAGATGTATGAGAAGAGCCAGACTTCACATGCTACAGTAAGTGCAAAATCTCAAAATATAGAAGCCATCACATCAAGGGTTTCCTTGTCCCCTGATAGAGTCCGCCCACAGTGGTTCTCTAGAAACAGTTCTATTATCAAGTAGACATCCATTGCTTTTTTGTTGGTTTTTTTTCTATTTTTTTATTTAAAAAGTAGCTTTTCTAATAATACATAGAATATATAAATAATAATAATAATTAAAAAAAACTATTTGGGTTTGCTTTCTGTTCTCTAACCCATCTGTATTTTTTGTGGTTTGCTGATATATATATTAAAAGACAAGAAAATCAACTCTGCTCACTATTAAAAAAAATATTAAATCCACTTTTTATGTTTCCAAAGAGAAAGAGAAGGAGGTGAGGTGGGATAAAACCAAATTAAAATGAAAAAAAAAATAAAAAAAACAAAACAGGAAAATCAAAAACCTTCTGTCTCTTCAAAGTAGTTGTCAAGAGCTTTAAATGCTTGTGCTTTCAGTGTACACCCCACTGGGAAAACATAACAAAAATAACAAAAAAAAAGGGGGAGGAGAAAAAGAAAACAACCAACCAAAAACCCAAGAGGACCTAAAATTTAAAAAAAAAAGAAAAAGGTAATAATAATCTTAGTAGTGAAAAGGACAGCTCAGAGTTTCTGTGTCTTTTTAGTTATTTTAGCAGCCGCCCTTTTTGTCTGCAGAGGGAGACCTGCCACCACAGCCACCTCCTCGGCTCGAGAGAGGCTCTTCTGCATCGTCCTCGTCAAAGCCATGAAAGGTCGAGGTGTCGCTTTCTGATGTGGAACCGAACAAGTCCTCCGTAGTGCGTGCTGGCGCTGCTTCGTCCCTCCTGCCTTCTCTTCCCAAATGAGCTGACATGTATGATGAATATATCAGCACATGGGTTAAGCAACAGGCATCATCATCATCATCATTTTTTTCATCATTTTCATTATCATTAAACAAGTCAGACTATCAAGCTCATAGGTGTGTGCTTGTATGTGCCCGCGCACCCCAACAACATAGCATAGGTAGAACTGCAGTAAGAAAAAGAACAAAGGATCCGTTTCTCTTTCCAAGGAAAAAATCTACAAACACCACAGGTGCCCATAGCTACAGCAGCGAAAGGGTTAATCACGTTTTCCTCTCTTCAAAAGACAGTAAAATATTTCTTCATGATTATTTAGATAATTTTTAAAATATTTTAGACCACATAAGTAATGAGACACTGTTAGCTCTAAGCACAATGGCATCAACAGTCACAAATTTTCTGCTATAGAAATGTAAGCCACTAGATACCTCATCAACCTCAGGACTACTTTTTATCCTTGTTCTTCACCTGATCCTAAAGAACCTCCTCTGTAGACAAAATTAAATACATTTTGAAGACTAAGTGAAAATAACCTAAATCAATACTTTAATACAAATTTCATGGCATGTCCTTCAAAAATAAAAAAAAACCCCAAAAGTAATATATATAGTTCGACAATTAAAACAACTGAGATGAGGAGTAACCCATCTTGGGAAACACTGAAAAGTTCAAAATTTTGTGAGTCAATCCAACTTTCAAGATGGAACAGGAAATTCTCCACATCGAATATCAATAACGGCAACAACAACCATAAGAAGACTCCTAAAAAGAGAAGTCAAATACTGAAATCTGTGAAATTGAGGTTTGTTTTCTCTCTCAGTCAAACTTTTTATGTGATTACTAGCACAACCTTCAAATTCCCCCTTTAGGGAAGGTAGAGAAAAAGATATCTCTTGTGCCCCGGAAAATTGAAGTGTGAGATTTTAGGGAACAGCTATTTTGTTATTCACAAACAGTAGCATGGTATTAAGCAACCAACTGTTGGGTCCCTGCTCCAGCTACAGGAATCAGCCACGTAAGTACACTGCACTGCTTGAGACAGAAAGAAGTAAATCCTGTTCACAAGAAAGAAAATTGATATAACAAAATAATTGGCAGATAAACCATATTGTAGAAATGTGATTTTACTGACTTTGTGAACAGAAGAAGCAATATAATTTCCATGACCTCTCTTTCAGTGTAGTGAAAATGTTCTCCATTTATAAAAGAGAAAGATGGCAGACACCAAAGAGGTTTCATTGTTTTAGTTTAGAGATTAGCATGTGGTTATACCTTAATCACTTTCATCACACATCAGTCACAGCATTGCAGACCCTATGAATGACCCAAGCAGGTCAGAATTTGTACAAGGATAGCATTTAATGGAACTGGTTTTGCATAGTTTAGGCTACAGGCTGATCTACTTGTTTTATCACACTAAGGAATCAAGGGAATTAATGTATTTGTGTTGCATTCTGATATAATCACCATAGCAATGTTTAAGTAGCAATAAAATATGGATCCATCTCACTGTGCCATATCAGGACAATGCTGAAACTATTTATATTGAAATATAACAATCAAGGCGAAGGGCAATGATCTTCCAAGATGGCACCACAGACCCCATGGACTTTCCCCTTCAGTTATTAGAAGCAATCACGTGTACACTAAAAGGTCCATGTCTCTGACTGCACAGCATTCATAAGGATGCCCCTGGAGAAAACCAAAGGAGTTGCCATTGATCCTCTGGTGATCAGTATCATTTCAGAATATCTTCAGAGGTCACAACAAGTGCAGAAGGCAATTTCAGTGAGGGTCTAATCATTCTCCCATTGAATGAGGTAATAGGCTTACTATGAATTTCAGCAGGAGCATAAAAAGGCCATTTCCTTGGCATGAGAACATTCCACATCACATTTCAGCCATGAAGCAACAGACATCTTTCAGTAACTTCAGTACAGGAGCAGCATTCATACTGAATTTCAAGGCCTCTTTGGTTTTCAGATTTCTATACGACCATCTTATTACCACTAGTATCACCACTACACAAAAATCTCAAGTTTCTCAAGTGGAAACTTGGACCAATGCTGGAATATGCCTCCCAATTCCCTCTCCACCACCACCACTACCTCTTACATGAGCTATAAATAACTGTTCAGCTGGTACAAAATTTTCCAAAANAGGAAACAACAGCCCAGAAATAAAGACAACTCAGAATGGGAAAGACACAATTGCCTACATTTAAAAAGATAGAAGGGAAGAAAAGGGAGAAATAAAAACCTCTTTAAACAAAACTAATGATAGTCATCTTGTAAGAGGATAATTCTTGACAGCTAGCCCCATACCTACCCTGTAATTTTCTCCCTCTTTCTTTTTTGGATGAAGAAATGCATGAAATGTGTAATCAATGGGAATGCTTGTCATGCAACTTTCATAAATCTTGTAAGTAATTTATAGTTGTAATTACAGCATTTAAGACAGAGACCATTCTGTGAAATTGTCATAGGATTTTCTCCTTCCATGTGAAGAACAACTAGTACATGCACCAATGTTCCCAAAAGCCAAGAAATAAATTAAAACTTCATTATTTCATAAGACCCCATTAGCTAAAATATGTGAATCCAACAATGGGGTTTATAATATAAAATTTTTCAGTCATCCTTTCCCACAAACACAGAGAAGAGGTAAGATTCCATTTTTTATCCCTTCCCAAATATGCTGCCTTTCTTCAAAATCTTCAGAAGGTGCAAAAACCAAATCACACAAATGCCTTTGTACAAGAAAGATGCAAGAAGGAGTCACCTACCAGAGCGCCCACAGTCTGAGCACGATACAAGTTCCTCAGGCCGACCACTTTTTTTGTTCATGTTGGAGCCTCCGAGGCAGAAGTCACAGTAGTTATTGGGAATGATGACCCCATCTGGTCCTTTCTGGGCTGCAGTTGGGTTAGAAATCAGATTTACTAAAAGAGCATTCACTTGGACATTTGCCCCTTATCCTTGATATGGTGTTAGCTCAGTGAGTTTGCAGGCCACAGTCTTCCTGAAACACTGTCAATCACAACAAAATGTGAGCTGCATAAACCACCTCCATTTTAAGTACAGCCTGGGGTGTATCTATTTTGCCTGAAATGCCCTTCACTATTTCCTTTATAATCCCAGCCAGGCTGCTCCCTCTCAATGACATGCTTCCAGATATGCCTTTACAGTTCAGGGACTCGTAACACATACAGGTGTAGAGGCAATCCCTAATGCGGGATAAGACCTATGTTGTCAGTAAGCCAAACCTGGTTTTTCAGGCAGCAGTCATCATCATAATTCTACAAAATACAAATTCATAAAGGAAAAATACAGTCTCCAAAACTCAAAAATCAACAGTGGGAAGATGGGGGGAATAGGTACTCTCACTGGTTTTATTTCAAGTAGCTTTTTAGGGGATTGCATCTCTAAGTAGCAGAGTATCCTTAGTCAGAAGGTTGGTTCAAAAGCTCCTGAATATTCACAGGCAAAGCCATTTGGGGATGTTTCACCCAAGACTTAAGCCCCCTGCAGCAGTCATGTTCCCTGGGATGAGCAGGAAGGGTCCAACACTATCCCAGCACACAGCACAGGTGCAGACTGAGCCTGGGGCAGACATCCCAATCAGCAGAGTTAAAAACATTTTCAGCCAAGGAAAAAGGAGCGAGATCATATTATTATTTTCCAGCTAGGAATACTTGGAAAGGAGTAGACACACACTGATCTTAAGTAGAGGAGGAAGCAGATCCCTTAGGAAGGAGAGAAGGGCAGAGGTCTTCTGCATTCCTCTTAGTTGAGCAGAACAGCAATGTCCTTTTTTACTTGCTCAAAATTGCCATTTCCCTCCTCTGCTCTTCAGAGAGGGAAAACATCTTCCTGTACACTCTAACAATGAACTGGGAAAGGAGTGAAGGTAATGGCTGGTCTTTGTCTTTGTTTCTTCTCTTTGAACATAAAAAATCCAGTTATATACCAGTAGGTATACCTGGCCTAAGCCTTCTGCAAGAAGAAGTTTACAAATGAGAAAATGAAGAACTTTAAACTGTACCATCTCTATTTAATTAACTTTTTAATGCATATTTTGAAACTTGCAGATTTTTAACAGATGTTTCTGCAGCCTTTATTAATGGTCTTTTTGTCCACATTCAAATTTTCCCCAAAGAACAATGACATTCTAAAGGGCTTCTGGTAGCAGTCCAAGACATACACTTAAAATTAAAATTTCCTCCGAGTTCAATCTGCTTTTCTGGTTTGGGTTCATCTAGTTATTAATTTATTTCCAGATGTTGATCAGCTGAACTTTTGGAGATACTGAAAGATTCCAGGTAAGGTGAAATGAAGAAGAAAGTTAAAACCCATAAGGCTGCAAATACATCACTATCTTCCTCCGTGATCATGGAGATCCTGACAGTATTTACTAAACAGTGGACTTTGCTCTGAAATTATCCTGGTTGACAGATCCCCAACTCTCTCAAAAAAAGACAGAAGCTCCCAGTGTTAGATTAGCATTTTGTCTGTTCCAGGAAGGCATTTAATACATGCATGCAAGATAAGCTAAAGAAGAACAGAAACCAGGTGGAAGTCTAGCACACAGGCTCATTTTAAGAGCTGTAACAAAATGATCATAAAGTTGCTGCTGGTACATATTTTATATATAAAAAACAGACCTCCCTAATATTTCTATTTCCCACTGCAGCCCCATTTTGAAAAAGTTAAGTAATTACCTCTTTACAGTATTCCGCATCTACAGACAGGCCACGTGCAATGCAAACTCAGCAAGCTCAGAATTCAGTGACTTTTTTTGTTGCTGTTCTTTATTACATTATTTCACCTTTCATCCAAGTGTCTTAAAGTGCCTTACAGATATCATTAACCTCCAGTGAAGTCAAGAGCCTCTTTTGCCATTGATTCTAACCAAAGTGTTCTGGACCCTAATTAAGTCTCATGGTGAGATTGTGTTGCATTTTAAAGCTGAAAGACTTGGAGGTAGAGTGGTAAACTGGCTTATTCTCAAACACACAAAAATTCTGTGGTGAGGCCACAAACAAAAACAAGCAGTCAGGGTGCCAGCCAGCAAACTTAGGAAAGAGCTCCATTTCTACCACTGCTCATAATGGTGTCATTAACATTCTGCATATACTGACTTAAATTTTTTCAACATGGATTATGACCATAAGATCCACTAACTGTCAAACTGGAAATGGGACAGGGGGACTCAAAAATACCTACACTGATCATCTGCAGTGTGTGGGAGAGGTGGAGGGTATTTGCTGAGTGCAATAAAGCTGAAGGGATTCTCCCAGACCACTGGCAAGAGAATAAACATCGGGTTTGATCGCTCTTCTCTTCATCTTTCTTCTCTTTCCTTTCTTTTCCTTTTTTTTCCCCTTTCTTTTCTTCCTTGATTTCTTCCAATTAATTTAATTTTTAATAGGAGTGTCTGTGTGCTCACTTATTAACCTGGCTCAGTAGAGTGTGATAGAGATGTCAGGCCTGAAAAGTCACAGACAGATGAGAAGTTCCAGAAGTTACATCAATGATATCTTAAATGATGTATCTCTAGAGCCAAACAAGCCAGGCAATGTTATTCCGTTCAATGGGGGTTTTTGTTCTAACAGGTGCAAAAACTAGAACCAAACCTGATTTAAACTTATTTTCTTGATCAGTACCATACAGTGAATTAAGTTACAGGCTACATCACAGAAGGTTTGATAAAGAGATTTTCAGATGACAGTAAGCAGAGTTCTTACTTTCAAAGGAACTTTTTTTTGCATATATCCTTGGAGTTTCTAGTTCTATTTTACTGCCATTAACAAATGATGAAGGAATTAAGAAACAAAGGAAAAATGGCAAGATTTAATGTGCAATCTTCATGAATAGGGTATCGTGCAGGAAAAGCCCGACCCTAATCTCACCCCTAAATCAATAAAACTACTTACAAAAGTAACTATGGGAATGGATTTACAAGAAAAAACAATTAACTTCCTAGGGAGTAATGTTGCTGCTTTTCATCTGAGACATAGTAATTAACTAGGTATTCACTTTTTGCATAAGGTAATCAACAAGTAGAAGGTGCAAGTTTAAGCCAAACAGCTCAGCTAGGAAGAAGTAACTCCCTAGCAGAGAGCTGACTCATTTAGATCAGGTGACTGCCTCCAAGGATTTTGTAAAAAAAAAAAGCTCACCCATAATGAGAAACTGTTTTGGAACAAAGACTTGAAAACCAGCCATGGCCTTGTTCTATCTTACTCGAAACTCTACTGATTTTCTTTTACATTGCAAACTGCAAAAACAGATCAAAACCTCTGACTAGCTTTGAGTATTGCCTGAGCAATATTTAAGTACACATCCTGAGCAATATTTGCTCATAGGATGTGTACTTAAATCAGTGCCTCTTGCCATTTCAACTTAGGTTTGTTTTCAGGTTTCATCAAAGGCCCTGTCTTCATCTACATGTCCCCCAAAACTGAGATACAATTATTTTAAAATACTTTAAAAATGGATTAAGGAGAAACATGGAAAGATCTGCGCAGTTCAAATAATAGCGTCCCTGAACCTGAAAGGTGATTCACAGATGTTTCAAGATGCAGAGTGAAAATAGAGTCAATATTTCCAAATAAATTTGGTATGCACTTATTCTGAAACATTTTTTTTCCTTCTTAGCCTAATCAAGTTAATTTCAAGCTATAACAAGCTGAGCAGAATAAAGAACTACTTAAAATATGGTATCATCATTCGCAGTAGTCTTTTTACAAAGTAAGTTTGGTAAATTACATGAATTATGTAGTATATCACACAGTAACTTTGTTCTGTAGACAAAACCTGAAAATGAAACAAGTTGACTGAGTTTAAATATATAAAATAACTTCTGTGAATTCTTCATTTTGAAGGCAGAGGCTCTAAACAGAATTTTAGCTTCCCTTCATCCCTCCCAAGAAACAAAAAATACCCTGTAAGTTATCTTCCACATAGTTTCAGTTTAATAATAAAAGCAAGCTGCTTATAATGAAATAATATCAAGAAATAAGGAATTTCTCCTCTCCTAGAGCCACATGACTCAATAAAAATCTCCTTTTAGAGATTAGAAGTTTTCTACTTCTCAGGGCTGCAGAAAATATCTTGGACGGAAAGCAAGTTCAGAAGAAGGAATTCTTGTCTCTGTTTTTTAAAGAAAACTGAGAATACAGATATTTTAAAAAGTCTTTCTTCAAAATGTGACCCTTAAATATGTATAGACAAACCCCCAAATAAATGGAACCTTGTATCTATCAATTTTTCTGATTTCTAAGTGAAATTATTTTGATGATTTGGACCACAATCTTCAAAAACTTGGTAGGTGGAACCAGTGCTTAAAAGAAAAATTGATTTTCTGTTCCTGGGTAACAAATTACTGTCACATATATTTCTTCAGCCTGTAGGCAATACAGCACAATACTGAACCATAATTTAAGATATGTACCTAGGTTTGGCAGCATTTTATCCCTGTTTTGTGTCATATCCACATCACTGGGAAGGTGATGGAGAACGCATGGGAGTGCATGCCTTGATGCTGGGGTGTGGAGCTGTGCATCATTTATTTCAATGATTACAGTGAATTGGTACAGTCAGAGACACACACATTCACAAAGGGATTTTTCCTAGCACATTTTGTCCAGCTCTTACCTGTTTCTTCTGGGTTTGATCCAAAGCCAATAAAACCCACTGGAGGTTTTCAATTCAATTCAAAAGGCTTTGAATCAGGCCATTTACTCTGTTTGCAACAAGGATCTTCAGAGCACAACAGAGACCGCAGGACCCTGCACATAGGCCTGAGTCAAGCCAGTGCACTTCATGATGGAGGAAAAGGGGTGGATTGACTTTTTTTGTTGGGTTTTTTTGTTAATTTACAAGACTCTTTGTCTGAGATGGGGCCAGTTTTCCTTTCAAGCTCCTCCCTTTTTCTCCCTTGCAAAGGGCAAGTCCAATGTCTGGCCACCTGACCAGGAAAACGCCAGCCAAGTGCCTGCGGTCATCAAGCCCCTTGGAGACCTCAGTGCCAGATAATCCCAAACTGTGTCCCTTGGAGGCCTCAGTGCCAGATAATCCTGAGCTGTGTCCCTTGGAGGCCTCGGTGCCAGATAATCCTGAGCTGTGTCCCATGTGCCTGTCCTCGCCCTGCCGGGCTGCCAGCGCTTGCCCCGGCAGGCCCGGACCGTCTCCATGGTGACCACGGCCTGGCTGGCTGTGCTGGCCTCGCCACCTGCCTGCCTCGGCTCTCCAGGATGAGGAACAGCAGCACAGCCCCTCCGCTTGCTGCTCAGAATGGCTCCGGGCAGGGCAGGCAGGCTCTCGAGAGAAATTACACTGTGGTGATTACATGAAAACATGGCTTTAAGGAGAAGGCAAAAGAAAAGAAAAGCAGTGCCTGGACTGTGGCTTTCTTTGATGGAAGAGGAGGGAGATGGTTGGCTGGGCATGCACCCCCTTCTGTTCCCATCATTGCTGGGAGCAGCGAGCAGTGGTGGGGCAGAGAGGGGGACTGGGGAGCTGCTGCTGTGCTCAAGGCAAGACCCTGACCTGGGAAGGAAGAAGGAAAGAACACAACTGCTGGTGTGGTGAGACACAGGCCACGCACAGCTGAAGTGCGCTCAGGGCTCTTGCTCACTCACACATATGCAGCCAGGCAGGGATGTGCACGGCCATTTCTGGGGACTCCTCACCGTGAATTTTTCATTGCAGTTTTTCAGGAAGAAGTGTAAATCAAACTGAATGAGAGGAAATGGCCAGTCACTTACTCTGTTGTTAGCACCAGAGATAAGCATGTTGGCTGGCCCAAAACCGGGAAGTGTTGGGGCACTTGATACAAGGATCTGCGGCAGGCCCCTGCAAGCTCAGCTCAGGCTGGAGGCAGCACATCTGTGGCAAAATGGTGCTGTTTTCTACCAAACACACTTGGAACATGGGTGTAACGCTGGGAAATGGCTGGTGTTCTGTTCCCAGAGCCGTGCTAATCAGCCTGCACAGCCCTATGGCCTCCCCCAGCTCCAGCTCCCCACGCTGCACTCCCCCGCATGGGATGGGCATGCCCTTTGCTGGCAGCCAGGGAAGCAGGATATGCTACTGGGAGGTGCTGCAAACCGCCCACCCAAAGTATTGCCAGGTCTCTCTAGAATCTGGATTTTAGCTCCTTTTTTGAGTTAGTTGGTAGTATGGGGATAGAAGAAGCTGTTGCTTTTGCACAGCTTTTAGCAACTCTGAAAGGTTTGCCTTTCCTGCAGCCCATCCTCACAGAGAAGCACAGCCAAGGAGCCCTACAAGAAGTGCTAGGAGAAGGAGGTACATCTGTAAGAGTCAGAGGAAGCCTCTAAATGTGGGGAAAGGAAGATCATTTGATCATCTCTTTTACAGGAATCAGTGTGCCCCTTAAGTTGAACAGCTAATGAAAGAGCTGGGAGGTGAGCTAGGTAACTGGGAGGTACAGCTAGGAAAATACAGCATCAAGTGACTGGATTCAGTAGATTTAGGGAATCAGTGTTCCTCCACCTTAAGGCAGCATTCCATAGAATTTCTGTACACCGACCTTACAGAGTCTTCTTCAGGAGCACCTAAAGCATCAGCCAAAAGCCCACTGCTAGGAGTAAAGCATTGTAACTGTCTAGTGTCTCATGATGATAAATAGTAGGAGATACGGAGTAGGAAGAACAGACAAAGGAATCTGACATCTTAACAGATTTCCTGACTTTAAGGGGTACCTCTCTAGAGACTTGGCACCTGGCCACTGAAACACATCATTCCCATCAGCTAAGGGAATATATCCCACCTCAAGAAGGGATTGTAATGCCCAATATACAGCCCCATCTGGCAGCATCCCTCAATATTCTGGTGAGAATGGCCAGTGCCATGAATTGGGTCCCTGCAATATCCTGCAGGCTTTTATCTGGAAATTACTCACTGGAGGAGTGTGAGAAGGCAGAAAGCACCTACTCAGTTCAAATTCAGTCAAAGCTTTTGGATTTTACTTGGTTCAAACTCTACATGGAGGAGGGGGGAAAAAAGGCAGAAAAAGCAGGGAGATAGCAGAAATAGAAAAAATATAAATACATAAATTATATCATCCTAAATCAAGAGCTGATGTGCTGTTGAAGCAACACAGGTTTTCCAAAAACCAATTAGTCAGATTGGAAATATTTTGCCATAAACTACTGAGAAGCACTCGGTGCTTCTCTTCAATGACAGCTGCACATCAACAGCAACGTTTTAGTCCCTGTCCAGGCAGTACAGAAAAGAAACACCAAGCTAACAAAACAACCATCCCATGACTCTAATCAAAACAAACCAAAAAAAAGTGGGCTGAGGATTATCTCTCCCTCTACATAGGAGATGAGTTTGGGACTTTCCACTATGCCATAACTCTAAACAACTGATCAATTATTTAACTTCGCATTGCAAAATACCTGCACAGAAGTCTCAGTAATTTACAGCTGCAAACAGGATTTGAGGGAAATCTTTACACAGTTCAAACTCTCCAATCACTACTGATTCTTTTAGCATTTTGAGTGTTTTTCCTTATGAAAACAAACTCTGAAAAGAGAAAATACCCAAACAGATTAAATGACTAAGAAGTCAACTCAAGGTAATGTACATATTTTCACTGAAAAGCACCTGCTGCAGGGTATCTTGCTGCAAGGTGGGCATTGATGCATCCTTGCATTCAGAAGTAGCTCCCACCATGGCCCCAGCAAGGATCAGCACTGAGGCAGGGAAAAGTAGGCCTGATGTAGCTCTTCAAATTGATGCTGCTTGTGGAGAGGAACAAACAGCTCGTCTCCAACTGAGGGGATGACTCTCCTCATTTATTCATGGCCAGCCCCCTGCCTGGATTGAAATAAAATGTTTCAAAGATGACTGTGTAGGGGAGCTGGAGGACAGCTTGGAGGCACACTGAGGTTAGCACATTAATTTTTTATCTCTGGAGACCGGGTATCCAATTATGCTTAAAGTACACAAACAACTTTGGCTGGTCTCTCCAGTAGAGATTTATCCACATAATAAAATCTGGGATGGAACTGGGCACAACAGGCTGATGCCATGAAATAGTGTACACAGGTGGTTTTGTAGGGCAGATGTTCAACCTAGCAGAGGGGCAGGAGGGCACAGGAATGCATCTTCCTTAACTACATGTATTGCACAATGGATCAACCTGCATTGGCACAATGTACTTCATTTAGGATTGTCATTGGCCAAAGTGCTTGTGGGCATAAGATCCTGCTCAGTTGCTGTTTCTGCACAGCCACCTGCAATCAACATTTCACACAGCCAAATGCCACTGAAAACTCTTCTCCTTTAAAGGAGAGGAAGTTTTTCTCCATGTAGACACACTATCCTATTCTCCCAGCAATTAAGAAAGAGCATTTATACTAGTACACTCATTCACAGAGACATTTCAATAGATAGAAGTCTAATGTAATCCCTATATCAGAAGTGTCTCAAAATTTGTGAGCACCAGCTGCCCCCAGAGCTGGCCTGTACCCATGGAGAGAGATGGAATAAAACAGCAGGTGTTTTGTGGCAGGCTTGGATGCACCCTGGGCTCACAAATCTCACGGTCTCGGTGCCAACATGTAGAGGAAAAGCCAGTAGAGAAAAAGTCTGAAAATTGTGTGGGATCATTTATTTTTTTCTGTGGAGTTGAGGAAAGGGGAAGTTGACTTTTTAAAGGGTTTTCTATAATTTCCTTTCCACAGTTCAATACCCAGGCAAAAAAATCAGGGAGCGGGTCAGAAATAAATGTTTGCATAGGCAGAGGCAAGACTAGACACTGAAGAAGGGCTATTTATTTGTGTCAAAGGGCTAGATAAAGCATACAAAGCAAGCCACTAAAGCTCAAACAGAACACAGGCTAGGGTGTTGATTGTTGAACTATCTTTCATGTTGCAACAGGTAATCTATATGTGAGAAAGAAGGACAGAGGGAGAGAGAGATGTAAAGAGATGAAAACAGACAAACCTTCTACACAGTCAAGGACAGTGAGATGTGCCAAGGAGGTGACACGTGGGACTTGGGCCAGTCCCAGTTCTTTGATGCACACCTATTCAATGGTTCTCAGTTTTAGGTAGGTTCCTCCTATCTACATCTCTTTTCCAATCTCTGGATAATTCTCTGACCTACTCAAATTGGTCTGTGCATGAAATAGAGGGGACTGAACATGCAGAAAGACAAGAGGCTTTCAGGTCTTGATCTGGCACCAGTTAGGGCATCAAGTTGAATCCTGCAGAAGCCCTGCTCCCTCCTGCATCACCAGGGCTGCTGTTACTGCAGGTTCTGCAAGGACTGGAAGCTGTAGAGGAGACAGAGGGTACGAAGGAAGGAAGTTCATGCTGCAGCTGCCTGCCTGAACTTTACTGACCTGGTACTCACCTCCCAGGGCACAACAAATTCCAAATGGCTGGTTTGATTTGCCTTGCCTTTTCTAAATCAGGCTGCTTGTATCTCTGACATACTGCTCAGCAAATAACCAGATCCCACTCTACACCGTATCTCTGGTCCTCCTGCTCAGTGGGTTGCAGATTATCTGTTTGGATTAACATCCCTCTGCCTGCCTTCCCTCCCTCCCACCTACCCCACCCCCCAAGCCCATGCAGAGAGGACTCTTGAAGCTCAAGACCTACGATGCTGCAGACCTGTCAAATCTAATTCATAACACATGCCTAGCAGTTCTTAGGGGAGAGGAAGGATCTGATGCTCTGGCTCCCCACCATCCCCCTGTACAAAGGGATCATTTAATGAGTCCACATGAGCAATGTGGACAATTAGCATTCACATGGAAGACAAATGGCAGCATAAATTAAATATCGCCAAGTGGAAGAGCAAAGATGCAAGATCTAAGCTCAAGGCTGTAAGCAAGCAAACAAGCAGGCAAAAAAGGAACAAACAGCCACTGTGACAGCTCACCATTTGGGACAGTTACCTTCCAGCATCTGGGATTTTCCCCAAGGCTGATCTGCACATTTGCACGGCTGTTGCCCATACCTCACTGGCTCCTGGCTGGTTATTCTTTCCACTCAGGAATCTGGGCATCAGAGAGGTTTACCCCAGTGGTTATAAATTTCTGCCTGCTTGTGGATCTGTGCATTAGCAGCTTTCCTTTGCCACATGCTCTGGGGGAATACAAGCCCAAGCAGCTCTCATGCTACTCTTTTCAACAGTGTAGAATGCACCCCTTTTATCATGGGCAAAGTCAGCTGCTCCTAACCTTACCATAGCTTTTCTAGCTCTTCTTGCTAATTTCTATCATTTCCTAAACACCAAGACACAAGGACTGAGACCCCTTGGCACCTGTGTCAAGCTGAATTCAGAGCACGGGACACTACCCTTCTTTTTTAGGTCATCTATTGCACGACCATTATCAATATTAATTCAATACAGATTTGCAATATTCCTCTCAGGTATGCAACTCTTACTGGCTATTGCAGGCACAGGAAAAAACCAACCAACCAACCAACCAACCAACCAACCAACCCACCAAAAAAACCCCAAAGCAGATGTAAATGCTAAGTAAACAGAAGCTACTGGCTGAACACTGACATTCCCCTGCCTGCCCAAGCAGTCACTCTTAGTGCATTGACAGCTCAAGTTTATCAACAGCTGGAGGAGTCAAAATTACTTTTGCTGCAAATCTACAAAACATGTGAATAACTAAAAGGTAGAGCATAAAAGTGACAGAAACATAGAGCTTGCCAAATGGGATCACACTAAACCGTCCTTCAAGCTCAGACAGTGGCTAGTAGCAGATGTTTTGGAAGAAGGAAACCCCCTCCCACACCTCCCTGGGGACAATTATCAATTATACTGCTTAGAAAGAAAATGTTTTCCTACTTCCATATTTCTTGCAGTCCTTAAGGTATTAGAAAGTATTTTCCTGCATATTTTTCCCTATAAGCATTTTATTGCTTTATTACTTTGAACTAAAATAACACAGATCACATGCTGATCGAAAAGAACTTTTTGAAAGCGAACAAAGTATCTACACAAATCCCAAGGTCACTGCAAACATCACATAGTATTGCACTCTGGAAAACTGAGAAACAGGGGATTAGAGACTTGCAAAAATCAGTAATAGAACACAGTCTTCTTGACTTCCAGTTCTGTGCCTAAGGAGCTCAGAAGAGACAGTCAAATAGGGTGATGGACCTTATGCTCACAGTGAGTATATATGATTCATCACATAAAAATTCGGACCACTTAGATCTTTCTTTCAGTGCTGTACCAGTGTGGGAAATTGAGGCACATTCTCCCTTCATGTCCAGCTGTCCTCCTTGCAGATCAGTACTGATGTGTTTTCATAGCTTTTGTCAAACTGTAACTAAGAAGCAGCTTTTGGCAAAGTTGAGGGTAAGTTGTTTGTGCAGCAGGTGAAGGTATAAGGGAGAAAGGTGCTGTTATTTTCATACTGAAAAACTGAGACATTGACAAATATCTCTTATTTAAGGGCAAAACAAAGGCAACCCCCTGAAACTACTGGATGTGTATTTCTTTGACATCCTTACTAAGAGCCACTGGGAGACTGCTTGATGATGGGCTGGTTGGGCATCTCTTCTTTTCCCCCCTCTCCTTGCCACCTCCTCCCCACAGGAGCAGTAATGGAAAAGTGACTTGCTGCAGAGATAATGCTGGGTTTGAAATGAATTTCTGACTAGCTGAGCCAGCACCCGTGTGAGCTGTGGCTGATTAGCTCCAAGCATCCAGGTCCCAATCACTCACAACTGAGCCAGGCATTAACAACAGCCTCCCCAAGGCAAAGATAGGGTGGAGGCAACACTCCTGAAAGGGTTCTCAAAGGCAAAGGGAAAATCCTACTCACGTTTGTGGTTTTCATTTCGGTGGACAGGGGAAGAGCGGGTCTCCTGCTCGCGGGCTTCATCACCCTCTTCGCTGGCAAGGTGAGTGTGAGCATAGTGGTAGCTCAGCCCAGGCCTGTTCTTGTAACGCTTGCCACAGACTGAATGGAAAGGAGATATGAGGGAGGGGAAGAGAGAATGGAAACATCAGTGTGATCTACAACCACAGCAGCATCTTCTCAAATAATGCTCCCTTTTCCCCAGAGAACGGCACCACGCACTCCATGCGCCTGCCCAAAACCCTTGCAGCCGGCACTGGTGAAAAGTGACAGAGGGCAGGCCTGCAGCTGCAGGTCCCCAAACAAGCTTTCTTCCCATCATGCTGCCAGCAGTCCTTCCCACAGGCCTAGGCAAATGCACATTCAGTCCCTGCAGATCACAGAGCCCTAATCCTCTCTGCTAAGATTACTAACAAGACTGCACATAAAATTAAACGAAATGCCAGTTCTGTGCAGTGGTGGTGCTGCACAGTGCACAGCAATGGGAATAAGACTGAAAAGAAAGGACATTATTTTCTTCATTACTGAGCTCTGAAAAAAGGAAACAGCTGGAATTTTTAAAAATACTTCCCCTAAAAGGTTCATAAATAGCTTTATTCACATATTCCCATATAAGACAAGGAGATGGAAATCATCCACAGTTTCTTACTAAAAAAACATGTGGTAGTGATACTTATTTGCCCAGGTAAACTTCACATTCAGCATCCCAATAAACAATACAATGTGTGACAGAGAATCCTGTTCTGAACTTTCATTTATTTTAGGATTAAGTTAACAGATACTAAGGACAGAATCAAACAACTCAGGGGGATGAAAGGTCTACACTTTCACAGGGAGCTTACAGCAATGGCAGGCAACATCATAAGATTCATTACATAAGAATTGATCTTCTATAAAATTTTTAATTCATGTTATTGTCTCAAAAATTTATCACTTTTCATCTTCAAAGCGTTCTCTGAATGTTCACTTTCTTTTATACAGCTATTTAATCTACCAAATACAAATATTGCCATTTTAAAATATTAGAAAACAAAGATAAAAAGCTTAGTGCCCTTCTTGCAAGTTTTCACTCCCAGAGACATTTCCAGTCACTTTATTACCTTAATTAACCTCAAGGAATAAATGTCATGTCCAGCAGTCTGTCCTGCATAGCTTGCTTAGAAGACCAAAGGAAATGGTGCCAGAAGAGAGAACAGAATCCTGTTTTCAGGACCCTCTGAAAAGGATCTCCAAGGGGTAAGTGACCATCCACTCCTAAAAACTTAAGTTGGCCCCAATGTGTATCCTGCAACATATACAGATGCTTACTTCCCGCTCCCCAGACACCTGAGTCTGGGAATGTCAAAGACTCCACAAATAAATTTTTTAAAAATTAAAACAAACAAACAAACAAAAAAACCCTCATCTCATTTATTCATTTACATATAAATAAAACTTAAAATTTTATTCCTTTCTGCTACTACTCAGAAAACACCAATTGATGTTCTACCTTTTGGAACAGATTATAAAAAATTGTAAATAAAAGCCTATTACAACAATATATTTCATTCTTAATCTCTTCTAACTGATTTACAAACTCCCTCAAGGAAAATGCTTCTGTTTATTAGAAACATGTAAATCAAGCTCATGATACATATGAGTGATCTGGAATATTAGATACTTTTATCCCAGTTTTCTTCATTGTGCAAGGTGATGATCAGAGCCATCATAACAAGACAGAAGTTTCTTTGAAGTGCAATATGTCCTGTCCTCAGTCACAGATTTTTGAAGGCTTTGCATGGCCTTGATTTAGAAATGAGACCTCCTGCAGGAGGGAAGAGGGAATACTGAGAGAAATAAAATACTCATATAGATATGCACACGCATTCTTTGAAGCATCTGCCTTCATTTTTCCTATGTAAACCTAATTCCTTTCCTTTGCCAGACATTTTGAAGAACTAGACTGTTTTTAGATGCATGCTCTCCACAAAACATCAGTTCATTCTCCCTTCTTCTAGTACCATCCTTGTTTTCTTCCAGTGCATTCTGGAGAGGGAAACTACATCTCCTTCTCTGTGGTCCTGCAGGGCAAAGGACAAGCAGTGGAACAGATGCTGAACAAGAGTCAAAACAACAGGATATTGGCAGCTCTGTATGACTTTCCCCATGTTTTGAATAGTGGAAAAGCGTAACACTTAAGTAATCATCAACCCAGAGAGAGCTCACTGCTAAAATTCTTTCAGAATGGTAACCTCCTCTAATTACATAAACATTGCAGCATTTCTTAGAATGGAGAAAGAGATTTACATTTCTAGCAGATTGACCATCTGCTAGATGAGCTGGATCGGCTCATCAAGTATCCTACTCTAGCCCACTTACTTTTATGTGTCTGAAGAAGAATGTTAAAAAAATAATTCTATTGCTATGAATTACCAATACTGCTCAAAGACTTCTGTCAAATTATTTCCAGAACACTATCAGGTGATCAATGCACAAAAGGAAACTTGCACTCCCAGCAGCAAGTCCCAAAACTGTGGTTTTACTCCATTCCTTACAGGATCCTGCAGGGATTTTAGTTATGGAGTTAAGGATGACATAGGAAATCAGATGGGTCTGCAGACTCGTCCTTCATCAGCAAAAAAGTATCAGCTCACCAGGAAAAAGCAAGTATCTATATAAGCTGAGGCAGTAGTAGTTCTGCAGCTGAGTTCTTTCCATTGTGAGGACTTCCAGGTGGCTTTCAAGGGTGACAGCAGTCTCAGATATGCCTTGTGAGAAATTGATTTGGGGGACTTTATAACCAAAACAGAGCGAAATTGGTTTACATTGTCCTAGCAGATCCTTTGTAGGACCAAAGATTTGCAGGTCCAGCAGCCTTTGTTCTTGGTGTCTAGATTTTTCCATTTTTCAAATTCACTTTGTGTCATGAAAAGAATCCAAAGCAATGCCATGAACGGAAACTGCAGAGATTTCATGTTCCTTAAACAAATTAGACTTTTGCAGGGGGAAAAGGGTCATGATATTAGTCAGGCAAAAGAACCATTGGCTTCAGTGAGACTGCTAGAATGAAAGCTAAGTCAGAACTTAATGGTTTCTTCAACAGATTGAATCTTCCTGAATTCACTCTAATCTCTTATTTTCCAGGCAAGAGCACATTTTATTAATCTACCATATCACTTTGCTAAGAAGTAGTTTCTCTAAAAGGGTGATCATTAATAAACACTTAGCTCTTATATAACTCTTCCCACTGCAGACTGGCTTTTCAAACATTAATTAATCTTCCTCCACATTCCTGAGTGGGAAATACTATTCTCTTTTCAGTTCTGAAAAAAGAGAACCACAGAGGGGCTGAGTTGCCCACACAATGATCTTGTTTCACTACCAGGACTGGAATCCATGAGTTCCAACATCCACACCAGTGCTTACACCACATCTTTTTCATTCTTAGAGCTGACAAAAGCATAATGAGAACTGGTTGTCCCAGTCTGAAATGCACGCTGTTGATTAGTTTTTAACACTATGCAACTCACACATAGCAAGCGAGAGTGTGCCTTTCATAAACTTTGTCCAGTGGTCTTCCTTTCAGTGGCCTTGACTTTTTTATCTTCAGTTTTCCTTGCTGGATAGGCTCATCATCCTTGCATGTGGTAGATTTCATCCTGAATCTCAACACTGGAAAGCTGACTTGATCTTTAATTAGGTAGCCAAACTCAATAAAAGCAGTGGGAGTTTGTAGAATGTAACCCACTCCAATTCCTCCTGCATTCAAAGGATATATTTTTGCTATGATCTGATGTGAATGCTGCCTTAGGAACAAGCTGGGTAAGTAAGCAGCAATACAGCAGTGCAGACCAAATGTCACAAATAGGGAAGAGGGACAGATTTTTTTATGAAGCCACCAGTCTCCTATGATGAACCTTACTTTCCTTCAAATTTGAAGACTGATATGAAGATGTATGAAAACAGTGTCATTGCAAGCATGGAGTGTTTCAAAAATGAGAGCTCTCTTCTAAGTTCTGGGCTGTAGCACCCTGCAGTTCTTTGAAAAAGCAAATTCTCACTCTGTTTATATTTCTCAATGAGTAAATAAATATAAAATACTTCCCCTGTTAAAAAGGGGATTTGAAACCTATGACTTAAAAGACTTCTTCATCAAATATCTAATGGCTGTGTTGCTGTCATTTTGAAATAGTTACACATTTGGTCCTTGGCAGCCTGTGAGCTATGTTCCAGCCAGCTCTCCACATACATTTTGCACAATCTGTCACCAGTATAAGACAGAAGGAAACAATCCATGTTTTTAGTGGAAACAGGAAACTGGAGGAGTACATGCTCCTTTTTTTTTTTTTGGTCACTGAATTTTGTCCCCCTTATTGTCTTTCTTTGCTTTTCTCTGTTGCCTCCTGTTCTTTCGTCTCAGCTGTTCTGTGTCAAATAATAAATCTCGAGTTAACTTCTGGCAGGTAGTCATTCCTCAAAGTTATCTTCCTGTCCTACCATTCACTCCACTCAAACAAACAAACAAACAAACAAAAAACAAACAAACAAACAAAACAAAAAAAACCCCTGTCCTTGTTTTGCAGTGGTTTGGTAGTATATGCTCCCCTGTTACAGTTGTATACAGACTCTGGCACATCTAGAGATCTCAAACATTAACAGTGCATTTTGACCTCCACTGATAGAAAGACTTCACATTCATCCCTCTTTGATCAGTACTGTCACACTATACACATATAGTATGACAGCAGCTATTTAGCAACCCATTCCATAGGGAATTTTCTGCAGGTAGAATAGGGAGATAAATAGTCCTTGTTTCAGTGCCCCCAGAGGACAAGTCCCAGAATCTACCTGCTCTATTAAGATCACAATAGCTTTGAACCCCAGTGCAAAACATGCACGGCTCAACAATGCAGCTGTGCACATTTCAATAAATGCACTGCTAGCCAGAGCAAAGGAGAAGAAAACTATCCTACATGAATAGAAAATGTTCAACTGCCAGAGTCAACTCTGTTCCCCTCTTACCACATGCTCTCTTCCACATCTGTTATTCAGTATTTAAAAAAAAAAAAATAAAATGTCCTTACCTATCTAATCTTGTCTTTTCTACCAGTAAGGTAGTCAATGATGCCAAGAATAGCAGCTATGATGGGAGAGTTGTTTGTTGAGTTCATCTGAACAAGCATCTTATTCTAGATCTTACTGCTTATCTACTTAGGGATTCACTACAAAGGATAATACCAGGAGATGATTACTAAATAACCTGTTAGGTCAGCCATCCCTGTGCCTCTCATGGATACATAACAGAGCAAGTTGCATGAATCCAGTTTCTAAAAGTAATTGTAAGTACATGTAAATCTATCAACCACTCATCTTCAGAAATGCTTCTATCCTCAGAACAGCACATTTAACTTTGTTCTGGCCAGTACCTTTGGAATTTTTCCAAATGAAAGAAACAAGCTTAGTAAAAGAGCTGAAGAAAACAGCTGAAAGAAGTCCCCGTAACTGTTTACAGACAGGAAGACATTGTTATTCCTTGAGAACAGTGCAAGGACTGCTAGTCTTGGACTTCAGCAGAGAAAATGTAGGTTAAAGGACTAGAGAAACTTTAAAATGAAGTTCTTGACAAAAGAATCAGCTTCTACAAAATACTTCAAGATCAGTGTCTCTGGGTACATGGAATGTTGCATTAGTCACTGATCCATCAGAGATCCTAGGAGCGTTTCAGTCAATGCGCATTTTGCACAAGGAATGGATCTGAATGTACAGCTCAGTCTGTAGAGGGGCTACATAAAAAAGGATATGATAGAAATATAAGTCACTATGCTAAAATAGGAGTTTATATAGGAATAAAACTAAAAGGAGATGAGGACATATTGGTAAAAGGAAAATAAATAAATAATTTCTTTTAGAGGTGGGCAAGGGAAATCTTTCATAGATAGAGGAACAGAAAACAAAGCTGGAAGCATGTACATAGTCCCATGTCTCCATGGGAACTTGAGAAGAATGAAAGCATAAAAGTGAGGAGGGACAGCAGGAAAGTTAATAACTTGCAGTGATTCAGCACAGACTAACTTCTCTGGCTAAAGAAAGTAGACATTTGGAGTCATGGAACTCAAGTGCTACAACTGATTGCAAATCAGTTTAGTCAAATTTTAAACCAGAATACAAGTTTCTGGATAAAAGTTCGGAGAAGGTTGTTCTTTTTAAAAAGTAGTAAGTAATATATAATAAATAATATTAAAGTAGTAGAAGGATTTTTAAGAAGACTGCTCAGTGGAAATAATAGTTCCCCAGCTGAATATTTGACAGTGACATAACATCAATTCTTATTAAACGTAGGTATTCATTCATTCGTTCATTCTGTCCCTCCTTTAAAAATCACATGCCCCGTTTATCAGGAACAGTGTGGTGGTTTACCTTCCACTTGTTTGACATCAGAGGCTTTGCTTTGCTTTTCAAGCCCTACTTTCCACTCTTCGAGGCACCTGCTGCCTCTCCTAGTCAGGTGCTCAAGCTACATTTGGGACTGCTGTCATACAGCTGCTGAATCATTTGGCTATGTTACCATTTGCAGTTTATCCCCATCTCCCACCAGGTGTCCCTGCCATTGCTGTGATCGAAGCTATCCCAAGGGAACTCAAGGCACAACACTATCCAGTGCAACTGGGTGAAAATCTGATCACCAAGTTTTCTACTAGGTGATATGATGAAACAATGCATTCCATGATTATCCTAGCAATTTTATTGATGCTTTGGTCAAACATTTTATTCTGAACTTCTACTACAGTATATGCTCAATAAAACCAGCTGAAGTATTTCAGAATATTTCATTCCACAAAACAGGCATCCAACCACCTCTTCTTAAAAACACAGGAGGTCAAAATATTTTGAGCTTTGAAAACCTTTACCACATAGAAATTGCATGTTTCCAGTCAGTTTTAATATGGGGACCAAGTTTAATACTGGTATACATCTGAATGCCTCTTACAGAAAAAGGCAGGTCTTTTCAGAGGTAACTGCTATTTTCCAACACAAGGGGCAGTGCCAGCTGGGCATCACTCTTGCATCATCTTACTGACACACGGCCTAGTTTTTTTTCCTAAAACCTTTGTATAACTGATGAAATCTGTTGATATATCCTTGTTTCCCATAAATATGAATGTGTAAATATGATAAAAGAGCAAAGTAGTTTTTGACCAGAAATAATTTTTTGTGCCCATGCAGTGTTTATAAGAAAATTAATTAGGTTTAACTGTGTTTTAGCTTTCTTCTCTGTGATCATTTTCAAAACTCAAATATCAGAATACTTGCAGAAAAAGCAACCTGAAGGCAAATTAAATAAACTACAGAAAAAGCAAACAGTTGGCCCATTAAGCTGGGTATCTATACCAATAATGTGATTGAGGGAATAATGCTTTCCCAAACAGGAAATACATACACTGCGTTTCACCTGCATGTTTCCATGTAAAACAAACTATCTGCCCAAAACATCTGCACAAGGAGTACTGCGAACCAATTTCTAACCTACCACAATTAGATTGAGTTTTAGCTATAAAAATATTCATCAAGTAATTTCAAAGAAAAAAATTAATCTGAGAAATCCATCCAAGAAGGATAATAGGCCAATTACTCATAATTAATTGTATGTCATGTTTCTATAGAAATTTAACAAAGGCAGGATATACTTCAGGATGATGACAATACAACTGGGACAGTTCTTCCTTTCTGCTCTAAACTCAGGTAAAAGAGTTCTGCATATAACCCTTTTATCAGCCATCTACAATGGAAAGGGAGAAGTCTGGAGTCCAAAACTCCTTATGACTTACCTGTAACTGTAAGTTTCTTTAAAGTGAAAGGTGTCAGCCAAATGAAATAGGAAAGTTTATATTTCCAACAACAAAGACGAAAATTATGCTCCAAAATGTAAGCCAAGGTAAAATTCCATCAATGCAACAATGTATGAGAGTCTTGACTTCAGGCCAGATATCTGCTGCCTGCTTTGATATCTTCAATGTTTAATCTACTCTGTGCAAATCACTACTATGCATGTTGTGAGTTCTCGGTAAAATCCAAAAGCAATGCAAGATCAGAAAATAAAGAGTCATTATGTTCAAGATTACTACCACTGACAAGCGTCCTTGGATTTAGAAGAATGTTCCAGAAAAGAGATAAAGAAAGATATACATATACGAGCAAAGGAAACCTGTAGATTTCAGCAAGATACATCTTGGGCTCTCATAGAAGTCTTAGAAGACACATTTTAATTCTTCCAGTGCACTAGGACTGCTATTTAACCACAGCATAAGTCTTCTGACTCTTCGTAACAGAAAGGGCTCTTCCTCCTTGACCATGTTTTTGTCACATGTCATGTACCATTCATATGTAAGTCCTTCCATTTCTGGGCACATACAGTCACCTGGTCTCACAAGAATATGATTTCATCACATGGAATATAGTTCTTATTCACCATGCATGCTCCTTATTTCCTCACATTTTTAAAAATCAGCAGAAAATAGCCCCATAGATTGACACAGCAAGGGTTATTGTTTTAAGGTCGGTAACGTTGCAAGATAGGCCAATAACAGAAAAGGGGGTTCTAGTTGTCTTCAAAACCACCTGCTTTGGATCACGGAAGTGAAGATCTGCTATCCTCCTACTTCTGTTAACTTTTTTTAAGTTATTGTCTTACAGCCTAGAAGGCACCTGGTAGCACAAATTGGATGTACACTCTAGAGTAAGCCTTAAGATGGGATGTCTCAAAAACATGTGGGTAAGATAAGTGCCCTTCACAGAAATGACATAGTGAATCAAAAAAGAATATCAAAAGAAGAAGGAAGGCATCAAGGACTAGACTGTAAAAAATACCCCAAACCACTGTGTAACAAATATTGGACTCCTTACTCATACTAGGACGTTGGTCCCCTCCCTCGGTTTTGATGCTGGGCTCTAGTATAATTTTTCTGTTCAGACAATGCCTTGCTTCACCTGCAGCCCAACTGCAAGATGCCACACAATAGGGCCACATTCAAAGGGAATATGTATCAAAACAAAGCCTTTGAGATGTTACTTGTTTCTTAGAAGGGCTCAGCTTTTGATGATGTCACAAGACTACTTTCTGGTGAGGGATAAGACCTTCAGAATTTAGCCCAGTGAGATTTTAAAAGGACTGAAGGGAAGAGAATCACCAAATATATCAAGAGACACAACAAGGGTGAAGTACCTTTGTCGGAGATTTTTGAGTTATGCTTTTGTTTGTAACTATCTGAAACAGAGAAAGAAATAGAGGGTGAAACTTACATGGGGAAAAGAAGACAAAAGGCAGAGAAGCCAGAAAAAGAGAAAGAGAAAGAAAATATAAGAGATGATTTATTAAAGGGCAAAGGAAAGTGGAGTCTTGCCGATAATTTAATTTTATTTCCTTCATGCAAAAACACCAAGAGCATCAGCAGCAGGTGGCAAACATGCAAGTCAGAGAGCAGCAGAATATTTTGCTATAATATATGAAGCCCTGAGTGCACTGAGCTGGTAGGACCAGGCTGGAAGCAGAATAAGCTGTCTGGTTGCTACTTACTGTCACAAACATAGGGTTTGTCATGATCATCCTGGGAGGCAGCATCATTCCGTCTCCTGCCACCTCCAGATCCCCGAGCCTGCAAGGACAAGAGGAATGTTAGCATTATTCCGTCACCCCTCAGGTCTCCTTGTGCCCCACACCCTCCTATGAAAGATATGCAGTATAAACTAAACAAATCCTCAACTTCCATCCAGATTTCTCAAAGTGGTCTTGACCCTTCATCTCCTAAGATGTGCACTATGTTAATGGACCTTGTAATGCAGTGGAGATCCTCTCCACGGATAGCTCAAACTGTTCATCCATAGCAGTAGGTCACTGCCAGCACATATTCAGTCGAGTATCATCACACATTCATTTCTGAAGATGTTCAAATACTTTGCTGAACTGAATATGAATGAATGAATAGATGAACAGGTGTTGAAGGATATATACAAACATTAAGGCAGCCAGAAAACAGCCCCCAAATAAAAGAGAGGTCAAATTATTTCGTTCAGTATTTTCAAAGGGGCATTGTTTGTGTTGTAATGTTTTTGTTTTCTAGCTGAAAAGCAGTGTTTTGAAATTGCCTTCTGGGACAAAGGTACCATGGCTAATTAGAAAATGGAGCTTTGGTCAGCTAGTGGAAAAGATTAGATAATGTGGCTACCTACAGTAACAGAAATTACCCAGAAAGGTCTCTCTGCACTTCTGTGCTCCTAAAATGGACCGAACTGGCAGCTATAGAAACTGAAAAACCTTGTTTTTCCACAGCATAGACTGCTCTGCCTTGAGCTCCAGGGGTGAAAGTAGAATTCAGCCTCAAAACTACTTGATCCTAACCCTTCTCATCTGAGATGCCAACAAGGGAACACCTCATATCTGCCCAATGCTGGAGTTGTGATGTGGAACTGGGAACTGAGCCAAGGCCTTCAATTCTTTCATGTTCACTAATGTGCAGTTTGTAATGTACAGTCTGTAAATGACAATAATTTTAGACTCGATCTTTGTCTGAGGAAGTGATCACAGGTGGATGGCTAAATAGTCCTTTATTAATTCTGCTAGCTATTCTATTCCTGGAAAAAAATGACAGAATTGCTTCTGCTGCTCCTCTTATTAAACTGTTCATATTTCTCATGCTAGACAAGGCCACCTGACTCAAATCCTGCAAGCCTTTGCATGTGAAAATAAGAAAGGGACAGAGCTCTGTTAGGTAAAGCTGAAGAAGGTGTAGAAATCCTGAGAATACTTGCACCCAGACATAAAGGGGCCGTAGAAACTCCATCACTCTTCTATGAGCTAGGAACAGAACTAACACTATTAGAATTGTGTTCCATTGGATATCTAAAGAGAAGTAATAAGGAACAGTTTTACACACTGGCCTGACAAAGGCTGTCAAAACAGGGATTTATAAAAACTTCACATGTTCTTTCCCTGGGATTGCTCAGGCCTAACTCTTAACACGGTCCCAAAGGAAAGACATGGATTTGCAGCTATCTGGATGGGGTAAATACTATTATGTACGACAAGGATAATTCTGCCTTCTGCAAAGACCTCTGTGCAGTCCAGCACACATGTGCAGAGCAAGATTTGTAAGGGTGAACTGAAAAGCAGTTTCACCCTAGAAATGGCCTCAGCAACAATTGTTTGGTGGAAGCTTCTTTACTGACCGTATCACATAAAATCATCTTACTAGTCTGCACTATTTTCTCTCTGAATGCCAGCTCTTTAAACCCCCTCTGGGCAATGAAATCAATCCCAGGCTAGTTCTCTTCTTCCCTCACTACTAAATGTGCTGTAAGCTGAATTTCAGTCCATGGCAGCTCCTCCACAACCCTCAACTCATCAGGGAGTCTTCACATAGACAAGTGATTGGCCCTTATAAATATTTCTGCTGGTACCTGGATTAGGATCTAATTTCTCTATTTTACCAGTTGCATTGGCTTTTTAGGGCTATGAAAAAGATGTAAAGTCTTATATTTGTCACTAGTCAGTAGCTCTGACTCTATTCACACACTGAGAACATACCTGTTGAGTAAGAAGGTACTATTTTTACATAGGTATGTTTCAGAACATTAATTATAAATTATAAGGTTTGTTGCTCAGAATTGTGCTAGTCTTACAGCCAGCTGTTTCCTTTCAAACTGTTCTCTACAGAAATGCAGGGGCACAGCATTCATGGCCTGACCACATGTCAGATACACTTTTTCATGCAATGAACACAGAGGGGGAGATTTTTCAAGTCAATGACTTTCAATGGGACTTGGGTTCCTAAATGTGCTTGGTGCCTTTGAAATTGTCCCATGGGATATCCAGCTGAGGAGCAGACAATCTCATCAGCTGTACAGGTGTACATCAGCTGTACAGATGTATAGGTGCAGCTGCATATATCTCATACCTCCTAGCAAACTACCCTGCCCAGCTCCTACCACATTGCCCCTGTCCAGCAAAGACACTAAAAATCTCCTTCTGTAGATCTACCTCTTCAGCCTTCAGTGTCCTTCCTATGTCTGTGTGATTTCAGGGCTAGCTTTGAGGAGAAAGGAAACCAAGCAGCTGCCCCAGAGGCACTGAACTGAATGCCCCACGCTTGCTGTCTGTGCTCCAGGCTGTTGAATTCAGTCATCCACGGCTGCCTTTATTCTCCTGACAGGACGCAGCAAAGACTACAAGACTTGACATGTGAGGCCTGGAGCCATGGCCCAGCAGCCTTGAAGCAGCCAGAGACAGTAGCCAAAAAGACAGATGGAGAGTCCAGGATTAAAAATAAAATCATGCTGTAGGGAAAGGAAGGGACATGTGCAATTTGGAAAGTCCAGAGTAGTAATTCCTTTGCATTAATCCTTCATTTATGCTGTTAGTCCTTCTCACTCCTCTGAAATCCTAAAGGTCATTCTCCACAGGATCTTGTTTCCTATGCATGTTCTTCCCCTCTTCTGTCCTCTAAAAATGCCCTAACCAAGTCCTTCCCAGAAACAAAGAGCTGCCCAGGTTTCAGGTCCCCTAATTTTAAATCCTTAGCCTCAACTACCTATATTGGGTTATGCTAGAAAAGGGCTGCCTTTAGAAAACTGGCAAAGTACTTGTGACGAGATGCAGTTCAGGCTTACCAGTTTTCAACGGCTAGATAACCTGGCCCAAATTTTGAAATTCTAATTTCTACCACATTTTGCTTTGGTTATTGATGCGACCAAATAAAACTAAAAATTGCTTGAAGTATTTGGCATTATTCAGACTTCTCTTTTTTGCACTGAAAGAAGCCAGGGCACTAGCAGAGCAGGAGTTAGTTGCAAGAAGAAAGCAAGCAATCCTGCTGCTTCTGTACTTAACAGGGGCGAGTTCTAGGGCAGTAAATAAAACATAAATGTATGCTCCAAAATGAATGGGACATCTAGTACCCTCCAACTCCTTTCCTTACAGTAACAGAGAAAAAAATCTGTAACATTTTCCTGAACAGGGAAGAAGAATCTTGCATGTAACACTAACTTCAGGACTTTTGTTTGTATAGGTCTGGGACATATGAATACACCAAATCCCCTTCTCCTGAGCAGTGTATCTCTTCTAGCTATTCACTCCCTTTCACTCACCCTAACCAGCATGTGCAATTTATGTGAGATCAACTTATTAGAAAAGAGTTGTTAGCCTGGAATATTAGTTGATTGCTACAGTCAAGCTTATGTGCATGTACTGATTCTATCTCCTGGTTTTGGTTACTGGTTCATACAAATTTTCTGAAACTTACATTTTTCTGGAAAATTTTTTTCCAGGTGGGTGTCTTTGGCTAAGAAAGAAAGAAAGAAAGAAACTGGTTCAGGTGATTTTGAGAATAAGGAAGGTGAAATATATACTTATCCAATTATTAAAGTGCTTTGATCTTATATTAAAGGACTTAAGCTCCAAAATAAAGAGGAGCAGAAAACTGAAACAACACAACAACCAAAGAAGAAACCAAAAGAGAGGGTCTGATGCATAAGTACATTGCAAGTATTCAATGTGGTTTCATGTCTCTTATTCAAAACTATTATATTCTGTTCATTTGGCCTAAAATGTGGCCCTTCTTGCTTGACTTCTGTAAACACATCAAAAGGTACTTCTAGAGCTCCTGTGCCCCTGCAGCATCCACTGGAGCCAAAGAGAGATGAAATGCTCAAAACTTCTGAGACTTGTGTTCACGTTTATTTAGATGCCTAGCTTACGGGCCCACAATTAAAAATGTTGATTCCAAGTTTAAAATCTTGGCCTCGTTACTTAACTGGTACCCTGATGAATTGTGAAGACATAAGGGTAAGAGAAGGGACACAGAGTCCCCTAAGGATAAAATATTGCCCTTTTCAAGCAAATGGAAGATTTGCCATTGGCTCAAGAGAGCCAGTGTCAGCCACAAATGCTACCCTGGAGAAAGCTGCAAAACTTATTAACACAGTTCAAGATACTTTTATGAATACTTTTTTGGCTGTCATGACTGAATTTGCTGCTTTTCTGTAATAAGTAAATTTTTTTAAGGAGCCTTGTAATAGCAGGATATCAACATAGTTATTACAGATTACATTACAATTATAAATACAATACTAAAATAAATTTCCCCAAAATTTTTACTCTCAAAATAGTTATTTTGTTTCACAGAAATTCACAAAAATAAACCAAAAAAAATATTAAAAATCTATTACATATGACTGAAAATTACCTATAGTGTTATCACTATCATATATTCATGGATAAATACTTTGTATACATGGTACACAAAAGAAATGTACACTAGAAAGGAGAGATTTGCTTCCTTCCTTTCCAATAAACTTTCCACTTACCCGTCCTCTAGGCCTGTTCTTTCGTTTTGGAATATCTTCTTCCAAGTCTTCTTCCTCGTTCACTTCATCTGCATTTTCATCATTTTCTAAAACCCTCTGTGGTTGAACAGTAAACAGGAATGGTTAGAAGAAAAAAGGAGGACACATAAAACCAACTACTGCTCTTTACCTCAGTGACTGTGGGTTATTACACTTGATATAAACCCAAACCAGATCCCAATACCCCTGCTTCTCTCTACCAGAGCAAAATTTGCTCTCTTTTCCACCCTAAGATTTCCAGGGAATTCCTACTAAAAAAATACTACTGATATCAGTCCACTATGATAAAAAGGTTCCTAAGAAAAAATACTGGCATCACTGAGCACCAATATTCCAAGACAACACAAATATTAGTATGCATAACTGCAGGCCCTGTCTGGGAATTTGTTTGCCTGGGTTTTTTATTTTCATTTGTTGCAATTTATATTGTTTTGTTTTCTTCTAATGTTGAGAGTGCACTTTAGGAATACAAAAACAGTGGTTTTCTCCTTTGTAGCTCACAATCTTCTTTCTTTAGTAAAAATAGAGAAAGTTCCTCCATATGTTCCAGAATGGATCTAGAAAGCCATGTTTTCAGGGCTTGCATTACAGATACATCTCCAATCTGGAAGCAGGAAATTTGTTGCATGAGAATGCTAAGGAATTACAGGTCTTGTTGAGGTTAACAGCACCAACAGCAATAATGGGTTCAACTAATTATTTATTAGGAACAATATTTCATCAGCTCGCACAACTGTGAGATCCCTGGGCCAGGCAATTTCAATCTTTCAGCTTGATCTTTTAAAATGTAACCTCTACAAAACCAAACACAGGCTGGCTGTCCTGCATAAAAACATGCACAAAGTCAGACATCACATGGAAAAAGGCCAAACAAATAATCACAATATTAATATGGGAGGAAGTCCCACTGAAATTCCCTCAACCCTTGCCATGTCTGCTAGTAATGGAGAAATTTGCCCCAGCCACTCCTGCCATTTATAGTACTGTGTCATTTTGCAAGGAATCACTAACTAACCTTAATCTGGAATCACTAACTTACCTTTGTCATGCCGACATTCATTTAAATTACAGCCATGATGTAGATTCAAATAATGACATTAAACTGATAGGAATGTTCTTCAGTCTTACTGTATTTGTCCCTTCTCTCTAATTTCTACCTAAAAGCTATTTGAGAACCAGCAGAGGGGGAACAGAAACAAATCAGTTTCTTTCTCTCCTTTCCACATACCTCAAGTACCAAATTCTGAATTTGTGGGAAAAAATACAACAGAAATTTCACATATCAAAAAGTCTGTATTTAGAAGATTAGTTACAAAAGTTTATTCTTATTTTATCAGCCAAATTTCTAAGACTAATACTGGTCAGTGCACTACAAACAAGTTGTAGCACATGACAGGGATCAAGTCTTCATTTAATTTTTGCTTCTTCTGTTTTTGAATATCAGGAGGCTGTTAATGAGCTCCGACCATCATGAAATACAATTTCACATAATACTGGATGTACTAAACACTAGAGAGTGTAAAAGGTTAAACAGGTTTCTGGGTACATAAAATGTTTCTTCAAAACTCATACAACTGCGTACATTAATTGACTTCATCTTGGGACTCAAGTGCTTGAAAAATGTTGTACATGAGGAGACTGTAAGAAATGTAAGAATGTATGTAAGAAAATACGCAAACTTACTGATATGGGTTTGTATTTTTACATTGCTTCATATCTTATAGTATCCCAAAAACCCCCCAAGAAAACAGGGGCAACCACATCGTATGTGGGAGGGAAAGAAGCTATTTACAACAACTATACTACACGAGAGTTAATAGAAATATTACAAACTACTTTCTTCCTTTAAAATTGAAGAATCAGTTTAGGAAAGAGATAAAATGTAACCAAGTATGAATTTGGTGACACTGCCAGAGTAATTACTTTAATCCTTGATAGAAGGGGCATAACCATTCTGCTGCATGGTCAGAAGGCTATTCTAACTCTTTTCCATCAAACAATGGAGAGACACATTCAATACCAATTTACTGTCGGGCAAAATCATCAATCCTGTTACATACCAACTGTACACCAGGTCCCAATGCCTGCATCAATTTAGCAGGGTGAACCCTTACATGTTTTAGCAGAGTAACTTTTCCTATTATGTCTTTCTAAAACAGTTTCCTAGCCCTATGTACATTGGTGCAGCCAAGTACCAAGTTGTCTTCTCCTGGCAGATACTGTGACTTTGGGAGGGTGTCAAGTGGCTGGGACTGAGGTGGGAATTACAATTATGTCTATGTCACTTGCTCACTCTCACCACCATTGAGGACGGGCCCTTTAGAGTTACAGCACAGTAAGTATGCAAAGGAACAAAAGAGAGATTTGCATTCTCTTATTTGTCATATTGATAAAGGTGCTGATTGTGATTTTGATCTGGTACAGTCTAGCTGCGAGGTGCCAAAATACACACTGAAAGCTGCCTACTAGTGAAGGCTTTGGCAATCATTATTCTACAGACTGAATCCAGATAAGATGTGCTTGTATAAAATAAAGCAGCAAGACATGCCTTTTGCATCTGTTCTGATGAAACTAGTATCCAGGTGACAGGTTACAGCCACAGCAGTTTAGCTGAAAATCTGTTCTATTTTTTTGCACCCCCTCCCTGCTCTGCAATGCCTGGATTTATGTCAGTTCCACCTTCTCTGAAGTCTCTTTCCTCAGACTGCTGCTGGGGATAATTTGGGAGCTCAGATCACACAGCAACATTCAAAGGCACTTGTCAATTCCATAAGGATGCTGCACCATGACTTCTTGTGACCTTGGAAGCAGGTAAAAACAGACCTTTAGTAAGAGTTCTCAGCTTAACAGACCCAGATATACTACTGAAGGAGCAAACACAGAGCAGGGCTCATGCCAAGCTTTTCCCCAATCCATGAGCATGGCATGCTTCTTCTTTGATAGGACTCTTTTACCTGTGCAACTGGGAATGGGAGATCCGATTGTGCCACCCTTACCTGTGTACAGTTTCTAATAAATAGAGCAGTAGGACTGAACTCCAGGTAATACAGATATGATGCCTATGTTTTTCTGTTTCATTTGGCATGGGACTGACCCCTCAAATTTTTACTACTTTTAGGTATAGATGCAACATTTTGTATCTCACCCAAAATTACCAAGTTTGACACATTGCTAGTAACTCTCACTAAAAATCCCTAAAAATACTCATGGCACAATGGTGTTTTAGCATCACCAAAGATGTGCTGCTGTGGGAGAGGCCCACTTTCCTAGTGATTTAAGATGTTTTAAAAGTGACATGGACTTATACAAGAACGCTTTACATTAGCTGAATTCCTTCTATCACAGACCTACAGTTGTGTTTTGGCTTTTAATTATTGAAGGACGAAATGGAATCTCGACAATTTTCAAACCAAAATGCATGTGAAGAGGCAATAGTTCTCACTGCATCACTAATAATAATTCAGATATTTAAGATTACAATTTTTAAGTTATTTGTTTCTCTTGTATACCTCCAGAAGGCTACCTACTATTAAAAACAAACAAAGAAAAAAACCAAAACAGGCAAGGCAATGACACGTTTTAGTCTACAGCAGCTGTGAATCCAAATTGAAATCTGTGAAACTCACTTTAAATGTGAACCATTAAAATTCAGTTTATAGTTGGGATCCACCTCAGCTTCTCAGGTTTTTATGTAATTATCTCATAGTGCTGCAAAAAAAATTCCAACACAGGACCTGTGCAGAACACAGTCAAACAGCAAAGATCTTGTGACAAGAGAAGCGTGTGAGATACTGACATCATTTTGAGCATCACAGTGTAGCACAAAGGTTTGATAACATTTTGGCAGCAGAATGACACAACTATCAACAGATACACTGTTCTGCCACAGGACAAAAGACTGCTAGACTTAGAGACAAATTGTAAAATCCAGCCCTGATGTCAGGGCATGGGGCTCTCCTTTACCTGGATTTCTTGTATAGTGTCTTCTTCTTTAGTGTCCGTTTTTTTCTCTATTCCCTCTCCACGCAGCAAGGCTTCCAGAGTTGTACTTTCTGAGGTGAACCCATCTTTTTTCAGAGGCAGATCAACTTCTGGAAAACAAAACATGCTCACTGTGTGTCTCCCCCAAAGGGCTAACAAGAAGGACAGAGATGTCAAGCAGATGATGAACAGGCTTTCAGACTTGTTTCTATCTTGAAGGGGAACTGTTCAAGTTCATTTAACCACTAAGAAACTCCATATATGATTAAATTCTATCCTACTGAAAACCTGGTATCTTTTCATTTGCTACGCTTGTTTACAGGAAAAAAAGGCTGGATATATTTTATCAGGAGGAAATAAATGGGGGAAAAATCCTTCTCCTTTGTGTAAACTCCTTATGCTTCAAATAAAGAACAAAACCAGGACTTTTTAAGATACTGAAATAACAAATATGAACAATCTGATCTCCTGAAGAAGAAAAGTAGCTTAATGCAATTTAGCATCTGGCACAGTTTACATAGCACAGCTTCAATCCTCATTCTCCTACACCAGGGTATGTTCTACATGTGGGAAAACAGAAACCTTGTGTGGGGGGCCAATGCTGAGACCTTACGTTGAAAAACAAAGAGACGTGTCTTGAATTTTCCTGTAATACTGACTAGAGAAAACCTCTGGTTGGCTCCAGCTGGTGATACCAGCAAAGAAACACAGTTGTGAGTTCAGAATCTTGCCCATAAAATGGGACAACACCCAGTCACTGCAGGAAGAGGCCACAGGTTGGCTTGGGAACAGGCTGGGGACAGAGCTCCAAAGACACTGTGGATTTATGAGGAAGTTTAATGCAACTTGCTGGAGAAGTGAAGGAACAGAGCTTCATTCCCCTTTCAAATGCTACCACTAGATTATGAGGCACTGCAGCAGGCAGGCACATATAGCATGTTAACTTTAGCAAGATGTAAAAATATACCTGGGCAATAATCCAGTTTTCCTTGTAGACCCTAGCCTCTACCCCACTCACACAGGAGCTTATTTAGAGCAATCCTCTGGCAGGGAAACATCCTGCACATGTCTTTACCTGACACTGCCAGGTATGGATTTCTCAAGTACTCCTTCCCTTCTAAAATGAATTCCTTTCTCTAGACCGGTATATTTACAAATAATAATGCACAAGAATTATGCCTACAAATCAGCATCTGGTGTCCTTAATTCACAGTTCTGTCTGCTTATGCTTTAGAACTGTGTTTTGTTCCCCAGTCTGTCTGAAGCTCCCTGCCTTTCTATCACCATGAGCTGTAAATTCTGCAGGGCAGAAATTAATGTGTTTTTAAAGTCCCAAATCACTCTTGCAAACCAAATAATGAATGAGCACTTCCACCTGGGACAGTAAAGTATAATCTGTTTCTTGGGGGCAGCTGTGTCCCAGGAATATGTTTGTTCTATATATGAAAAACTTTAAGTTAGCAAATGATTCAGCATCCCTGATCAGTACTTCCACAATATACTTGCTCCAGTCTTCTGAAGTGAGAGAGCGTTGCTCAGCCAATAACCACAGAAAATCCAGCAAAAATTCCAGGAAAAGCTATTCTATTCATGGAGGGAAAGGCTGGGTACAAACCATGCAGAAAAACCAAACCACTGGGATTTTAAAGGAAACTCCCAGGACAACCCACACAATGGGTTGGGGTCAACTGTGAATTGATCTCCCTTCTCATCACAAGGAGCTCCATTCAATCAGGACTCTGTTTTCAGCATTAAGCTCTGCATATCCACCCCATTACGGCCCCTTCCCCAACTTCTCCCTTGCTTGAGCTATAAAAAAGAAAAGTCGAAAGAGAATCATACAGATTGAATTTCCCTGTATGAACTCCTAGTACCTCCCTCTGGATCCAGATATTTCAATAGAAAGAAGGGATTTTTGACTTGATTTATGTGCAAATCCCAACACTTGAATCTGAAGTCACTGAGGAACCTCCATAATCATCTCTGGATGTGGGCTTGGCTTGGGTTCAAAGTCCTGTGCTTGGGTGCAAAAGGCCATTTGCTCTGTATTTAGAACCTTGAGGGACTGCAAACCCCAAGGGGTCATCACAAATTCAGCAAGCAAAGAAGCTTCAAGCAAGCTCAAGGGCATTGGAAACAAACATGTCTTCACTGTGACAAGCTATGCCTGTCTCTGGATACCAATACATTCAGCAAATGAATGCATTAGGAAAGAGAATGAGCAAGGAAAGGTTGAGGGATAAGTAAAACACATATGAAGGTGGAACTACTCCCCATTTGTTCCAGAGATATCAAAAATTAAGTTTGAAAAGAGGGAAAGGTAGGCTTTCAGGTCAAAACAGTCAGCTGTCTTTAATAGGCATGGCTGTTCTGTGTGGCACTGCTACTTCCTAACAACAACACTCCAGGAGGACTTTTTATCCAAAACTCCCAGAGCATTTTCTAATTACTAAATTTAACATCCTACTGACAAGGCGTTGTAAGGTAATATTTTTATTCACAGTTGATGGGTAGACTGAATCACCAAGAAGTTAAGCTAGTGAGCTGGGCATCCAGTGAAAATAAACTCAGTGTCTGCCTCCCATTTTCCCACTAAACCGACTGCCATTAAACTCCTTCATTTTCTTCTCCACTGGTAACTTCTATGAACACACTTTAATTCCTAAACAGCTCTAGAAAGTGGGAAAAAGCAGATACTATCTTCTCTGGAATGTAAAGTTTACAGCATAAATATCTTCAGAGATCCAAAGACAACCTCTTGCAATGGCTTCAGTCTTTGTAATTAATTCAATTCTTCCTGGAAGATGGTTAGTCTGTAAAGGGTACAATAATGAAGACAGGAAACTATGGTTCCAAACCAGTTTTTGAAACCCAGAGCTGCAAGTCTTCTAAAATCTAAAAGATAGTTCAGTTAACTTACAGAAATAGTTAAACACCACCAGGGATCATTAAATTAATTTCACTAAATCCTTTATTTTCTCTTTCCTATTTAACTATGCAATATTTTCCCACAAAAGCAAGAAAAGTATCTTTTGCTCTTATGCCAGTACCCTAAAGAAAACTGAGGAGCCAACTCAAAAACCAAAATGTAGTTTTCATGTGAAAGATCAAGGCTTTCCCCAGACCATGGGACCTGCTATTTGGAAGTAAGTTGGGGTCTGTTCCACTCACTGTCCTGCTTATGAAGGTACCAACCACTACCTGAAGCTTCAAGCAAGGCCAGAGGGACACTCTTCTGGGCTTAAGAAATTAAGCTGTGAGCCCATGCTTGCCTCTGCTTTGATTTTGCTCATGCCATACTAGGCAGTCACCTCATATGCTGCAGAAGAAGCTATGAATGTCTGTCATGAGAGAAATGCAAAAGAACTTATCTACCCTAATACTGTGTTTCATCCTGAGAGATAAATGCAGTATCCCTTCCAGTTATCCTAAATCTGGCTCTTCTGAAAATACTCAGAATAGCCCAGCCCTTTCTGAATTTTGATACACTTTTATCTCTATGTTTTCCCACCTGATAGAGTTCAACAGTTAAACTAGGATTTGAAAGAAGGAGTGTTTCACTTCATCTATTGCCACCCCCCTTGTTCTTGCTGGGGAAAATAGAATTCTTGACCAAAATTTTTGAAATTTCTTTTAATTCCTCTCCTTTCAAGGATAAACGGTCACAATCTTCCCTATTACTCTGCTGTGGGAAGTTTTCCATATGGTCCTGACAAACCTCTCTGAACTTTCTCTTATTATACACCAGTCTTCCCAAGATGGACCAGTACTGCATCTGGCATTTTCAGATGAAACCACATCCCCCATTTAAACAAATGAATTACAATTTCTTTTGATTACTCCTCAGGCTGTGTCTTTCTTTTCAAGTTACTTACTAAGCAGAAGAATTAGGAATCTTGTAATGGGGACAAGAACTTTCCATAAGGAACACATTCAAACACACAGGTAACATAAAAATGCCCATCCCTCTGCCCACTCCCCAAGCACATTCACATCTCCCCACAGTGGTCTGCACAGACCTTCCTGGCCATGATTGCTCTCAATAACTTCGTAAGATGTGCAAATCTTTGTAGTTGACAAGGTATTCCCACTCTGCAGCTTGTTCATTACTGTATTATACAACTCTGGATCAAGTACTAAATCTTGATGCACCAGCAGTAAGCCTTCATCTACAATGAAAGTTCTTTCTTCCATTATCTCTTATTCCAAAAGTTTTGATCCAAGACAATTCTTAGTTTGTCTTTGAAGACATACCAAAGGTCTTTAGAAGGTTTAAGAAAATTGTCAACCCCCCTACCTATTAGTTCTTTACATATCATGTAAAGAATTTTAAGAAAGTAGTGAGGCATGCTTTTCCTTGGTAGGAAAAAACATAGTTGTTTAGAACCTCTTATATCATCATGTACCAGGTGCTTTACTGTTTATATGTAATTACCGTTCCAATCAATTTCTCAGATGTTCATGTAGAATTTAAGTGCCTTTAAATCTTTGAATCACATCCAAATTCTTTTTAAATATAGGTAATAGCATTTATTACCCACTAATTGTTCTAAATTCTTTGTAACTTCTAGTTTGTATCACAAGCTCTTCTTCAAACATTACAATTTCAGAGAACATAATCTTTGTTACAAGTAATAACTACCAGTAAAGTCACTATAAGTAAAAGCTTACTCTTTTACATGAAAATTTTAAGAAGGTTTGTAGATAAATTTCCTTTTGATTAGTACCACAAATACAGTAGCACATGGTTAATGTGGCAGATACAAGAACTAGTTAGAACTATACAAAATGGAAATGTCAAATCAATAAAAATCATAAATGAAAAATAAAATGTTGTTTAAGAATTCTTCCTGTTTTAGTAAACCATTGTATTCTTGGTGTCACAGCTAAATTTTGTGCATATATTACAATTCAAATATGTGTGTGTGCATATAATTAAAAATTACGTTTCTTAACTTGGCAGAGTCCCCTTCATAGTGATTAAATTAACATGGTCATTTCTGCTTGTTATTTCAGCTCAGTGCAGCAACCTCTCTATTTATTAAGGTCCTGAGACTGCAGTGGTAGAATCTGAACAAGCACCCATGCCAGTGTCATTCCTGTATCTGTTTTCTATTGAACTGCTGCCTCCAAAAGAAGCACATTTTCACAGATCCCACAAAATGGTGGGCTTTTGCAAGTTCTGATTTGCCAAAATAGCTGCAAATTCCTGTCCTTAAATAATCTACATTTGGTTTACAACGCCTTGAGAGCTAAGCAACTTTTCAGTGTCTCTTTGAAACATAAATTAAAAACAATCATCCCTTTTTCTATACAGTGCAATGTATTTGTTTTACAATGGATCATTTCCATCTCCACAGTAGCAGCTGCCACCCAAACCATCATCTCTGTGCACTCGTAAGCAGCTCCATTTCCAGTTCTAATTGGGAACAGAGATACTTATTGGGTGAGTTCCAGCATGATCTATCACGCCAGAGACAGCTACTATGCAAACCAAAGCAATCCAGTTTCCAAAAACCCTCTTAGACAAACACTGACTTTGCACATAGATTCTTGCATTTTTGTTTCTTGGTGCCGTTTCTTTGGAACATAAAAAGTGCCAGAGGAAACTATATGTTACGAATCCGTGAAGTGTTGTTTAGGATGGATAAATCCAAGGATATTACCTCAATAACCACTACCTCTTTAAAATCATATAGGTGGTCTAAAAAAGCCACCTAATTCACAGCAAACAGAACTACTGCTGAGTGAATGCAGCCACTAAGCTCATTAAGAGGATGTGGCAGGATGTGTCTGAAAGTGCAGTGCAGTGGCTCAGCAAGCAATTAAATCCCATGACAGTTTAAAATGAGAATCTATCAGTGTCACAAGAGTGTGAAGCCTCAGCATCTCTGCTGTTCCCACCCCCAGCGTTTTATTTATTATGGCGTATTGGGAACATGGGAAGTCAAAAAGATTATAATGAAATATGCCATATAAAAACCAGATTAAGCCTGCTCTTCTTTGGGGAAATATGCAGAGAGAGAAGCTGTCTGTTAGCTGTCGAGTTTGCAAAAGATACCATCTTTTGGGATGGTGCTCTCTGCCAGCAGACAGAATGCCCCAGGGGAAATGGTGGTGAAAAATCCAGACAAGCAGCATCCATCCATCCATCATACGCTCATCTCCACATCTCCAAGGCACAAATATAGCGTTAGAGTGCAAAGGGTGGGGGCAGGGGGATGGAATCCCTTAAGAAAGAATGGGGAGACAACGCCTTACATGAATAGCTGAATTTTGTAGCTTTTCTGTGTGCAAGCACAACCAGACTCTCCTTAGCTTGTTTGCTTGCTTGCTTGTTGTGTTCATGGCCAGTACAGTGATTTGTTAGCATCCTTGGAACTGATACATTCACAGCAGCAACCAGAACCAGGCATACTAAAGGCAGGGCTCTGCCCCTGCCAGCACAGCACAGCATGGACCTTCACTCTCTCTGCAGATCCAGATCTCCAAAATCGTCTTTCGCTACACCACATCCTGCTATCCAAGGGACAGATGCTCATGTTATTGCTACTATGATTTAATGCTGATCTTCCATGGCTCCTGATAGCCCACACTTTTCTCCCAACACTCCTGCAATTCAGCACCCATCCGTAGCAAACTTGTTGCTGACAATTCTACACATACATGGTCCACATCAGCCCAGCCCTGGGCCTCCCCTGGGACAGATTATTGATAACACAGACTCACAATGAGCCCATAAAGCCAAACAAATGTCTCTAGAGAGTAGTAAACATCAAAATCACTTTATTTTTAATCCAAGCTGCAATATATCCATGCTGTGCCAGAGACTGTAAGGCTACTCCAGTAATTCTTTGTCTCTCCCACCAATCCCACTCTAAACCTCACGTATATTATTGCACTCTCAAGGTAAACTGGGCTGTGCTGAGAACAAGAAACCAACCAAAGACAATGATAAACCACTTCTAGAAGCAAGACCACTTGAAAACATGAGAGTATTTATTTTCACAGAAACAAACCATTTTGAATGGAAAAAAATAGTTTGGAGGACACTCTATCCTATAAAGCACAGAAATTAATCTTAGCAAATGTTTGAAATTTTAGGCACTAGTGAGGTTTGCTCTAGGGAGCACAGGAAGACTGGAAAATCCCAATGTCTCCCTGGCACCTCCTCATGGGAAGCTGCTAGTCTTATGATGAAGCTGGGAGAGGGCAGAGAGCAGTGAAGACAGAGGAAGATGTGATATGGGTGGAACTATACACTGTCAGTCTTTAGCCTGGGCATAACTGCAGAAATATCAGAGAACAACTTTGAGTTTTGAGACTGGGATTCAATGCAAAGCTTCTATCAGCCCCTAGTGAAAATATGTCCCAAGAGGCTACAAGACAGCAGGAGGGAGAAATAGAGGTGCAGAAAATTGCAGAGGCCCTTAAACATAAGGTTAAGCATGGTTTAGTTTAACCCGCCATCAAAATGTGGTCTTTACAAGCAGCTGTATTTCTCTGGCAGACTAGAATGCCTCTATAAAATCTCTCTCAAAAATACTCCAAAACAAAACAGCCCTCTTGTCAGTTGTCTCTTGGAAGTTTTCTACAGATTTATTTCTCAGCACAGATATAAATCATTGTCACACATAATAAGCTGTACCTGCTTCTCAAAGACTGCCAAATTACAGTATCAGACTAAATGCTGGATCAAGTAACGACCCTCAGGGCTGAAATCGTCTCCATTCAGAAATATCTCCATTCAATAGCATTTTTCTAGCACTCATTTGTGTTCTGGTCACTCTTGCATTTGTGTTCTAGCTGGGCTCACACTGCACCACAACTTCTGCAGCAACACTGTAGGCACTATCAAGGGACAGAGGCAAGCTAACTGCTACAATTTAGAGAAAAATATTGAGTAAAAAACCCTATTCCTTTGGGCTTTGTGTCACCCTAACAGGGCTTGTGGTCTGTTGGGAGTAAAAGAATAACTTTTGTTATTTACAGGGCTATCTATGTGTAAATGGTCATATGGAATCACTCACACAGATAGATGATGGGCATTTTCACCCTTCCAAAGCACCAGAATTAAATAATTAACCAGTTATCAGCAAACACCAGTCCCCCTCTCCTGACATGTGGGAGTCATGCCCACATTGCACACACCGCAAAGGGTAGCAGGGAATGGACCTCCACCACAAGCAACTGCACTGGATGTGACAGAACTGAATAAAAACACTTGTACTGCACACAAACTCATACATAAACCATGTGTAGAGCCAGCCATGCCAACCTTCCTGCAAATTCTGTGAGATTCTGCATAGCTTCTCGTCCTTATCGAGTACGGTGGAGGGGATACCTTTAGTAACAGATAAATCTCTGTAATGCGGTTATCTCTCAGCTGCAGTGCACAAGCATCCCAATTAATTCAGTCCAGGCCTAGCAGAGCCGGCACTAAGCCAGAGCTGATAAACCTGCCAAAGCCAATCTGAGTCCTGCAGAGATTCTAAGGAACCTGCTCTGTGCGTTCTGGTGCTCTGTACTGAGGGGGTTTTGTGCTCAGCTCTGCCTGACTCTGCATGGAGTGGCAGCTCCGCTAGCGAGGCCTTTCTAACACCCAGAGCACTGGGGAGCAGGCAGAGACACCCACTCACCCCGAAGGCATCAGCAGGGGCATGGCAGGGCTTGTGAGCAGCGCCCAGCCTGGTGCCAGCTGTCCCAGGCCTGGTCCTGCGTGGCCACATGCAAAGCTCCCACATGCGGGAAGGCAGCGCTCTGCACTGCCCGGGGAGCAGCACAGCCACACGTCCAGCACATCCACACTTCCAGCACAGCCACACCTCCAGCACAGCCACACCTCCAGCACAGCCATGCCTGAGGCTCAGCCACACCAGGCACACCTGGCTCAGCATCCCTGGCTCAGTGAGTACTGAACTGCATAAACCAATGCACAGCAGAAAGGCCACTGCAAAGTGGCGATGATTTTAGGATGTGATAGGGAGCAACCACCCCAGATACTGCCTTTGGCATCTCTGCTCCCACCAAGTGATGCTGAGCCAAATTCTAACAGAGGCATTCTATGCTTTTCCATCATCTGTCAAATGGAGATAGTCTTCACCTATCCTCTGGGGTTTGGTAAGCCTTGGTTAATATTCATAGGCATTCAGGCATTCAAACAAAATGCACCAAAAATGCAAGGTGGTCTTACAGGCTCTCACAAAGACAGATTTGAACATATTTTCTTTCCAGCCAAGAAAAATGCTGAAAAAGTAAGACTATTTCCACAGATACCAGATTTCAGTGGCCAATTCACAAATTCCAGCGGACAAAGATATTTACTCCTATGTTAAGATACATTTGACAGATGAAGCTATATAAGTGAAAAATGTTATTATAAGAAGGAAGGCTTGTAATAGAAAAATGGCATGAGATGCTTGTAGGTATCCTTTCAGAAATGGGAAAGAACAAAGCAAATTATCTCTGAGATGCTCAGATCTCTTGCCACAAAAAGGCAAGCAATTTCAAGAGCCTATAAAGGGTTTAGACAAAAAGGTGAACTCTAGAATTAATAACAGAATGGTAAACAGGAAGATTAATGGCACCAGAGAAAATGCAGATGGTGAAGCCCAGCCTGCAGGCTCAGCAAGCCTCTGAATAGGGAGGGGGAAAAAGGCAAGGTGTAAACAAGGTGACCTTCAAAGCCACGGGAATGCCTGCCAACAGGCCAGCCAGAGGGCATCCCGAGACACAGATGTGCCATCTGGGGTAGGCTGTCTCATGACAACGTGAACAAGATTTGTCTTTTTCAGAATCTGCAGGGAGGCAAAATGGGTAGTGGCAGAAAATATGACCATTCATTCAAAAGTGGAACAATTAAATGCACAGGTTGGAAAAGGACGCCATCCATTTTGTAAAGAAAATAACAAAAGAATTCCCTGAATATCCCCACTCAAAAAGGTCTTGTGCCCACTTGTAAAGCCTGCTCATGCAAGGTGTGGGGGAGGAGAAACTGGTTTTCACCAAACAAATGTTTTCCTTGAGGGTTTATGCTTTAAGTTTATGGTAAGAAAAAAAAAAAACTTCAGCACATACTGCAAAGCAGCTCTTTAAGCCCATGATGGTATAAATTTTCCCCATCTTGGCATAAGTCTGTTCACTCCAGATGGCACATTTGGGTTGAAAGCAGGTAAAGATTTCTCAGAGATCTCTATGTCCAGTATTTACAGAGTTCCCTTGCTCTGCCTCAGTGCTTAGTTGGTCCCTCTGTATTCCTGGGAGATCTCAGTTCTTTGCATACAGTAAAAACTGGGAGAGAGAAATCTCCTACCACAGTTCTGCAGGGAAGCCTGGCTCTGTCAGGCCTGATGCTTAGATCATTGTGATCAACCAGGAAAATTAAAAGGTAAATGTAATCACACATTTTTTTTAAATGCATCAATCAAACACCGCAGTGGGCCAGTGCTAAGGGGAACAATGCTGTCTCTACATAAGCCTTCCACAGAATAAGCCAAACAAGAACTGTTATGATATCCAGAGGCAAGAATATTAGGGGAAAACAGAATAAGCAACAACATTGCAGCTCACTGTGGAATAAAAAGCAGACCCTAGCTCTGGGAGTCCAGCAGGCAGTGTTTTCGCGCACCTTTTTTTCCTTTCAGCCTGGTTCAAAGTACATGAAATCTGAATATTTCAGGCAAAAACTGGCCCATCTGAGTTCAGTGCTGAAACCAGCTAATTCAGTGCTAGGTGTGCAAACAGACATGTCTGAATGTGTTTTCTTCTGATGGGCTGCATACTAATGAAGATATTGCCATGACCTCTGGTTTCACAGTAGGAACCACGGGTGCTGGATGAGGTCAGGCAGCTCATGCAAAGCCTGCACAGCCCAGTGCTGTTACATCAAGAAGGTTTGACCCAAGCGAGCTTGATTGTCAGCAGGAGCTGCCATCGTGGCTCTGGGCATCAGTACCCACCTGTATCCAGAAAGCCCCATCATATGGCTCTGTTGATTGCTTTTTGAATAGAACGGGAATGGAGAGATGAAGTACACACTTGAAAACACTAATGTGGCAATGAAGAAGGAATCAGGAAAACAAGGGAGAAAAACAGCAAGGTGGAGGAAAGGTATTATATTCCTTCTTCCTGTCTGCTGCAGCTAACTAGGGCATGCTTGTTCCAAAAACTGCCACAGAAAAGTCTGAAAAATGGAGTCTCTGGGCCTTGAATTATGTCTTTTCAATATCTCTCTCCTTTCTCCTCTCTGCTAACAGAGAAATACTGTAAACTCCCAGACCCTGAAAACATACATTTCCACACCTTACAAAATACAGTGAAAATAGATGATAATGGGGAAGAGAGAGAGCCATGCAAGGGGAAGACAAAGTGAAATAGAGAATAGTTGCTCTTCTCTCCTTTCCTTTGCTCAGCTTTCATTTCTCTTTGTTCATCTAACACTGAGCCAAACTAAGCCAAAAGGAGCTGCCATGCTGGGCTACAAGATTGATGGCTGCAGGCAGACTCCACAGTGAAGAGACGGATGATTGGTCATTTCCCGCGATGCACTGAAAAACATCCATCCTTGCAGCCATGCTGAGTCCATTTGTGCTCCTTTTGAAATGAGAGATAAACACCAGCAGCCAGAGGCACCTGACTGTCCTCCCTCAGAAGGACACAGCTATAGTCCTCTGGGTTCCTTGAGAAGGTCACTCTGTCCATCCCTGAACATCTGGCTCTGGGATTTGCTAAGTCTCTCTCTCCCCCGGCAATCATCCATCTATTAGAGCACAGTGCAGGTTGGAAGAAAACGGTGAAGAGAATGGTGTGACAACCTCATCAATCTACAGCTACACACTTGGCTATTTAGTTTTCTTTACACTATTCCTAAATATGGGGGGAGGTGGGGGAAGAGAATTGCTACTAGTATGAAGGAGGGAATTGTGGAAATGCAGTGTGGATTGGAGTGAGTCCTTATGACTATTAAAATGTTGTGCATGTACTAAAGCAGTAGGGAACTAATTAAGATTCAGGATTGAAAGGCAAAACAAAAAAGTTGGATGCACTCTTGTTCCATCTGTAGCACTTGCTGAGAGTTCAGATGTACTTGGGGCATCATCTTTAGCAGAAAGAGGTTAATTTTTTTATTTTGCCCCTTCAGATATTAACAGAAATCTCCCTGGAAGAATATACTGTAAGTATATTTATAGTGTCAGCCCTGGTATAGCAGCTTCAGAGGCACAAAGCACTTAATCCTGAGTCCTTTCTATTTAGTTAATAGTGTCTTTTTTTGCTGATACTGTCCTGGTCTATAGCACTGCTTACAGATACAGCCTCTGTTTCCAGTTCTCCTGCCGTGCTGCTACCTCACTTAGGCAATGAGCATTACATGGCAGATGTATCCATAGCATCACTTACAAATTAGCATCACTGCAGAAATTCCTGTAACCATGAACCTCACTTTGTCAGAGTAGCACATATCTGTAACTGTGTCATTTACAGACACTGCACCAAGGAAATCACGAGAAGATAAAAGCATTCACCATCCCTCAAAAACACAAAGAAATGAGTTACTTGCTTCAAGTGTTTATATGTAGTTTTAGCACTCTGTCTGAGCCAGCTTTGAAAATTTGTCTTTTATTCCCATCGTGCAATGCTGTTTATTTTAGGCCAACAACAAAAGGATTTTCACTACAGCTCTTTAGGACATGCATAGGATATTAATCATGACCATATGTTTTCCTAAGACATAAACCCCTACTTGCCAAGGGCAATCACAGGCATTCAGAAGGACATGATTTCCATCAAGACGGGTAAAGTTTTCATCCCTTCTCCTACATCAAGAACCATAGCTTTAGCTGATAGAAATCACTGCTCACTGTTGTCTTTATCAGAACTACCTACCTACAATAGCTAACGTCCCAGCCCTAAATTACCTGGTTTGTTTAAGAGGAACCATGTTCCAAGTGCATTCTAAGTGAAATCTTTGGTCTAGAAGACATTGCACATAAAAGCAATATCCACCTATTCCAATGTATTGCATCAAACCTCCTTCCCCAGTGGAATTCATTACTGGGAAGGGATGCTATGGCAAACACCAATGGTGTCAGAATCCTGAAGAATAAAACACCTGTAATAAACTATTAGTCAATCAAATGCAAAATGCAGGGAATATTGAAATTAATCATAATCTAGTAAAAACATACTTAATACCTCTCATGTATGAGATGATTATGAGGCTGTAAAATGTTTACTACAGAGAATGGGAATGAAGAACGGAAACTTCCACCAGGGAAGGTTGGTAGGAGGCACAGGCATGTGGGAGGGGAAGTGATCATATTCTCTCCATTCTACTCTCAGCAATTCTATAAAGCTTGGCTTGTAAGAGTTGAAACCGAACATCATATTAACATTTATTGCTCATTCCATTATATTATGCACCAGGAAAATAACAACAGCTATAAATATTAAAGTATTTCATGCTACAAATCAACTTCATTTGCTATGTGTCAGGAGAACAATAAAGTTTAATAAATAGGGTTTTTAAACCATATTTTATGTAATTATATTCCATAATATCTTTGCTGATTTTTGTTAACATTTTCTTTTATAAAGCAGCGCATAGGTTCTACCATACCGTTGACCTAGCAGGCCAGTGACGTCACTGGGCTCTGTGCAGGATGCTGAGCACCAAACCTGCAAGTCTGGTCCAACCCACTACTTTACATGTAGATTTAACTTTAAGCATGTGACAAGTCCCATTAATTACTAAAAGATCATTCATGTTCTTAAAGCCCAAGCTCAGGTGCTTTCCTTTGCTGGGGTTAGACAGCTTGGCATCTTACGAGATTAAGCCCTGGGGACTTGATCCTATAAACCCTTTTCCATGTGATTACCAGAGAATTCCCAGAATTATGCATATGAACACACAAAATAGATACAATGAATTAGATTAAAAATACCCATTTCCTAGGATCGTGTGTCCAATACTTGCATCTGAACAGTATCTGCACACCACAAAAACCCTTTTGGCGATGTGGCTTATCCTTTTTCAGGCACCTTTAGTGGCTATACTTAGAAAAGGGGCAGCAGGTTTGCCAGGAAAACTGTTCAGGTTCAGTTCTAGCTCTAAGACTCCTACAGGGCATACAGATTCCTATCTGCCCCTCCCCATGCTGGAGAACCACTGATTTGTGCCTTGAGGGACATGGATCTTACAGGTTCCAGCATTTCCTCAAGCACCATCCCCTGGTGCTTCCCCAGTGGTTCCCATAGCTCTTTCTTCTGGTGAGCTTTGAGTTACCTTCACTCACTTCATTTTAAGGTTAAATCTGTTTATTTCATATATAAATAATCCTGATGGTTACTTACACACATCAATGTTATCTTCATAGCAAAGGGATAAATCCCACAGAGTTCTGCGTCTCCAGGAGGAATAATGTGTCTCCTAGAGACACAGCATTCTCAGTCAGGCCTTGGCAGCTTGAGAGGCACATGCTGAATAACCTCTTCCCAAAGACGTGTCCTAGCAGCCAGATGTAGGTCAAACACAGAAGCCAAGAACAGCGAAAGAGCAAAACAACAGGCTGGATAGCTCAGAGAGGGTGGCAGCACCACAAGTAAGCTCTCTCTCAAGCAGCCCAGGTATTTCAAACCAACACCATCACAGCTGCCTGAGCCCTCCCTCATGTCTTGCAGATCAAGCCTCGAGAGATGACCTGCAGTCACACTGTAGAGGCTCCAAGGAGATCAACACCACAATTCATTCCTTCAATTTAATGGCTGACTGTTGTGACCAAAACATTTTTCAGAACAGTCTGCCTCCAAAGTCATCATAACTCTACTTTCACAAATATACTAAATACAGCTAGGATGACACACCACTGGAAAAAAAATACCTATAAGTGGCTGCACTGCTGAAATTACAACAGCCTCGTGTCTATGGGACGCTGTACATGCAGCCTGTGTTCCCATTTGCAGTGATAAGATCCAGAGAACTCAGAAAACTAGATTTAACAGCTTCCAAAATTGCCTTCTCCTGTTCAGTTGCTACTGCTGCCTTAGCCTGATGACTAGAGCCAGAGGGGTTTGGCTGCAGTGGGCTTTTGATCAAAACCCAGAGGGGTTCCAAAGCCCAGCAGCTTTTTCATGCATCTCTCTCCTAATTATGCAAACTGGCTCAGCCACATAAGAGCCAGGAGTAATGCTGGGTGATTCATACAAGCCATCTTAGCTAAACAACAGAGTTCTCCTGGTAAAAAACTTTGAATATAAAATACGTGTAGTCACCTGTTCCAGATCTTACAAATGAAAGAGAAACTATTTACACAAAGTTAATCCTGTAAATTCTACCAGCATGACTGTCGAGTTAAGCAGCAGAAATAATGTTTTTGTTTTCTTGACTGGACTATTTATAGAATATTATTTGCTTTTCTAGAAACAAGTGTTTTACTTCCATAACTGCAAAATCATGAAATTCCATTTGGGGGAAAATACACATTTACTTACAGTCACTGAGCTGAATTAGTCTAAGAATTTGCAGCTTAACACATGTAACAACAGCCAGCAAGAGCAGTGCATGATTTGAAGGAGAGGTTACCACAGCCCTGGCAGCCATGATGTACAGAAGGCCAGCTCCCCAGTGGCCAGAAAAACAAAGCAAGAAGAATTACACTGTGCAAAATTTGAAATATCTTTCCAGCAACCACACTGCACAGCCAGCCTTGCAAAAACTGGCTCAACAATTCACCTGTGGTGAGTCTCTTTATTTGTATATATGGCTGTGTAACAAATTATTTATTTTTCCATCATCATCCTGGTACGCATAAGCCCAGGCTGTGCACCAGAACTGGTACACTTCCATACCAGTTTTGCAAGGCTTTCTGCTGATGGCCAAAACATTTAATGCTCGCACTTTGAGGATCTGGCAAATGGCATAATTTACTCATTCATTTATTTTTAGAGGCCTCCCATACCCCTCCCAGTCTCTCTAAAAGTATTTATTAGATATCTGTTAGGTACTCCTCAGAGTCAGAAAAATGAGACTGATGTTCTAGCACCTCCATTTCACATATTGAGAAGCTGAGAGAAAAAGACATTCCATTGGCCCCGGTCCTGTGTGGGACACAGGAGATGCAAGGATGTGATGGTGTGGTACAACTTGAAGTGCAGAGATGGGCACCTCTTCTGCAGATTGGCAACAGGACAAATGCATACTTCACTGCAGGATTGCTATGTCGTGATTCTGTGTCAGTGAATACATGCAAAAAGAGACAGGTTCTCTGGTATTCTTAGTGCCAGGTAAGAAAAGAAAAGCAACTTTATCTGGCCAGAGATCTGGACCAGCAAAGGGCCCTGTTGTAGGCAGAATTTAAAGGTGGTGGATGAAATGGAATAAACTGGTTAAATGTGTGTATAATAGAAAGAAGCTGATTCACAAGGAGGTCCCACACTGATGAGTTTTCTCTTGGTGACAGAAAGGCACTTTTTCCAACACAAGTCATAGCTGGATGTGTAAGTGCCTTAAAGCAGCAGCTCTTCCCTGTGGTGCATGTCCTGCTGTGAAGACAAGATTAGTGGAGAATTGGAGCCTACTGTTTCGATTCAGGAGCACTGATGGACCCATCTGCAAGCTGCAGGCTTAGCTGATGAATAAACAAATACTAAAATTTAGGCCAGAAACCCAAAAGAAAAGGCCCAGCAGAATTCAATATTTATACAAGTATTGAAAAAAAAAAAAAAAAAAAAAAAAAAAAAAAAAAACAAAAA
>VWZS01000476.1:790851-837252 GCA_013397075.1 Rhabdornis inornatus
GCAAAGACAAAACCACAAAACCAGAACACCTCCTGGCATCCCTGCTCCCAGATTTGGATTCACAATGTAAAGGTTCATTTTGTTCCAAAGTGCTCTGGAGATGTGACACACATAGACACATAGGTGCATGATAGACCAAGCTCAGGACTCAGCATGACGTGCAGATGTGCTTTCTTAACAAATCAAACGGGAACTGAAAACCATCCACCCTCCCTGTCCTGAAAAGTTAAGGAGTGGGATTTTTCTGTTTGTTTGTTTTGTCCTGCATGAGGTGACAAAAATAAGGATAGGTGAGCATGAGTGAGAACGAGACCCGCTCTAGGCTCGGCGCGGTTCCCAACAAACGCCGCTCGGAGCGCGCTGCTCCCGCCGCGGGGAATCCCGCCGGGAGCTCCCGCTGCCCGCCGCGCCCTCTGCCGGCCCCGCCGCGCCACTGCAGCCGCCCCGCCGGACCGCGCCGGCACTGCGGCCGCCATCCAACTGCCCAAAATCAGCCGGATCCCCAAGAGCGTGGTACAGATACTGTTTGCTTTTTAACACAAAGTACTTCAGAGTGCAGAAGGACTAAAAGCAGATTTTAAATGACATTTTAATTTCAGAATTTTGGAGAGCCCAGGAGAAAAATTCACAGAAGTTTGCTAACAGGCTATTAAAATCCATCCTACATGAGAAATCCAGGCCAAGTCATCAGATAAACAAACCTGCTCCTGTCAAGTCAGCTCCACCCCAAATGCAGGGTTCATCATGGCAATGTTGATAAAAGCCATGAACAATTTAACAACTTAAAATAAGGTCTACACAGAAAGTATCTTTGGTAAACTCACATCTGCAGGAATCTGACAGAAGTCTGAACAGCTGATAGGTTTATATTATAGCCTCCTTCAGGAATATTTTATCCAATTCATCTACATATTACAGACATACTCTTATTTGGCACCAGAATTATTCTTCCAGTTATGATCCTAAGATGGTCTTAATGGACCTTCAAAAGGAGCCAGGCAGGTTCTATAACATAACATGACCTTTAATTACAGGGATAATAGTAGGAAAACTGTCAAATAGTAGAAAAACTTTTTGTTAAGAAGAGATGTGCCTCTCTTTAGTGTTCACAGCGAAACAACACTGCTGTCTTGTAGCACAGAACAGGAACCAACGTGTGACTATGTAGAAATTGCTGAAATCAAAAGTGAAACTAGTCAGTATTAATTGGCCTATGGGAGAAAAACAATGTAAAAGGAAATTCCCATGAAATTGAGTGTTTTGAATTATTTTTTGGGCTCTAATAGCTTTGAGTGAAACTGGGCATAGCAACCAGGAGCAGAAGAAATTATATGGAACTCAGCAGCACTGTGTTCCTTCTGTGTTCTTGCGGTTTATTTCCAGCAGTACCACAAACTTCTGGTTAAAATGTCATAGAAGTAGTTTATTGCCTTTGTCACTCATTTCTTCATTTTGGAATCAAAGTATTTCCTTCACTATACTTTGTATATCTGGACTGTAAGCATATGGCTAAGACGCCTTCACAACAACCCCTGGGACGATGATCTAACATGCTGCTTGAGTCTCTAGATGCTATCATACAAGTGATACTACTGCAAATTCTGTTCTTTGCTATTTAATGTCATCTTAACTTTATCTTGGTGAAGTGCCCCATCTTAAAGACCACAGACCTCCATAGACATGCTGAGCATCTCCCCCAAGAGTTGGGAGCACTCTTCACTTCCCAGGAAACACACAGTACCTTGTACAATCAGTCACAGTCTCCACAAGATAAACAGAAATGCTTTAAAGAGATAATAGCTTATCTGCAAGGATTTAGTTCATTCATCCACAAGCACACTCACCTAGGTATACCCCATATGCCAGACTAAAAACAGATCAGGCATTGTTCAACTGGAACTAAAAATTTGTTTTCAACACTTGCTTCAAAAATCTACCATGGTTCATAACAGCGAATGAAAAATATTTTTGTTTGCTTTTACTATCCAATAACTGGTAAAAAACCCTATTTCTGTAGCTCAGCTGAATGCTGGACTGCCCAGATAGAAGTAAGAGGACAGACACTAGCACAGGACCCCAGCTCATTCTCAGCACAGTAGTAGCATAAACAAACTCTACTCCACAGCCTCCAAGCGGTTGGGAAGGCTGCCCACTCTGAAACTTCACTGTGGGCTTTCAGTCCAAAACCAAAGGACATCAGTAAATCGACACAAAAGCATTACAGTCATGTTCTTCAGACTTACACACCACACGAAATAAAAGCTCTGTAGGTATGTATGTATGTACCTATATTTAGCCATCTCGTAAGACTGAAGTAGGACACTACCAATTTAAACTCCACCAGAGTTTTTGGCCACACTCACTGTATCTGTTCTCATCTGCATAAGTGCAAAGCTCGGGTAATACCTGCCTGTCAGCAGGGTTTACTGTAGGCAATAGCACTTCCACAATTTTGATAGCTGACCCAGCACAGAATCATGATACTACCAACACCACGAAACCACTAGGTATATAGGACAAGGATCAATTATTATTTCAAGGGGCCTTGGGTCTAATCCAGGATCTCCTGCTCATTTCTAACCCTCCTCTTTCCAACTGCTCTGATGTTGACAACGGCCAGAACCCTACTGCTCACCTTCATAGCACCTGCAGTTCACAGTGGTGGTAGAGTTAAAAATTCTCCTTTTTCTTCCACTCCACTGCAAGTCAGACTACCTAGCTCAACCCCATCCCTCACCCATTCTCAGACTTCTCATGCACAGGAGCTCAGCTGTGTTCTTTTACTGGGCAGAACAGGCAGCTGAGTGAACATGGCAGCATGAGCTGCTTAGAGCCCTCCCACTGCTCTGTGCTGAAGTGCCATGCAAATACCACCCCTCAGTTCTGCAGACAACCAGGTTTCCCATACCTGGTTGAACAGAAGTCTGATTTCACAAATATTATATGTGTATCAACACCTAGTAAGTTTCAAAATCTACACCTAGGAAATATATCTGGGAAAACATAATCCAGGAGTGCAGGATAGGCTGTGATCAGCCAGGCTGGGGAGCAGCTCTGTGAAAAGGGACCTTGGTGTCCTGGTGGACCATGAGCTCAATATGAATGAACATTGTGATGCTGTGACAAAAAAAAAAAAAAAAAAAAAAAAAAAAAAAAAAAAAATCCAACAGAATGCTAGGTTGTATCAGCAAGGGCATCGCCAGCAGAGATAAGTAATGATCATATTCAGAGCTTGTCATGCTACACCTGGAATACTGTGCTCATTTTTGGTCCCTGCTATACAGAAGAGATATGGACAGTCTAGAGAGGGTCAGGGGAAGGGCTACAAAGATGATCCAAGGCCTGGGAAGCCGGTCATATTGCTTTCTGAGAGAGCTGGGTTTGCTCAGACTTGAGAAGAGGGGGCTTAGGCGAGACTTTATCACTCTGTTCCAGTATTTAAAGAGTGTCCACAAAGGTGGAGACACCCTTTTTACAGAGTCACATGAGTAATATGAGGGCTAATGGGTACAGGTTACTCCTGGGGAAATTCCAGTTGGACACAAGAGGAAAATTCTTCACAGAGAGAACAGTCAGCCATTGGAATAATCTGCCCAGGGAAGTGGTAGATTCCCCAACACTGGACAGCTTTAAGATTGGGCTGGACAGGGTGCTGAGATATCTTGTCTAGACCATGCTCTTGCCAAAAAAGTTGGACCAGATGATCCTTGAAGTCCCTTTCAATCTCGTATTTTATGAACCTATGAAATCACAGTATTGGCAATGTATCAATACATTGCCCATGGCCCAGGATTTGTTTCAAATCTGTACCAGTGTTCATAGAAGTCTTGACTGCTACACTATAATGACTCAAGTAACAGCTCATACCCATTGCAACAATGAACTCTAGGCTATACTTGAGCCATAATGCTTGGTTTTGATGATAAGAATATAACTTACAGATGAAAGATGAAGACCATTGTCTTGAAGATCTAGTCATAATATTGACTGTTTTGTCAGTAAAGGCACTATCATAACTAAGTATTGGCAATACTTTATTTCTCCTGCATTTCTACTGGATAGGCTACTGGATGGGATAGAGGATCCTTAGAAACAGCACAAACAGGATCACTGCTAGACCCTTGAACAAACCACTTTACTGGGGCAATGCATGCATGTAACTCTGAACACAGTGGCAGAGGAAAATAGACATCTAGAGGCTGCATCAGCAATTCCTATTCCACTGTTCACACCTTTACAACTTTGCCCATAACTATACTTAAAACCAAACACCTTCATTTTAAACTAAATAAAAGCAACAGATCAGGACAACAAAAGTACCATCTTCTGTTAAGAAACAGACATCAACTCACTCCAGGAAAAACATTATAGTGCACGTTGCATTTTACAAAAAAAACAGCAGACTGTTGGAGCATGATTATTTTTTTCATTAGATTTTGGTATTACCAAATGTAAAACTCTCACTCACTCACTGAGCTGTATCACACACTACATAAACCTGCAAAAGTAGGTTATACTATAAACCTAAAACTATAAAACTATTTTAGTTTATGAAACTAAAATAGTATACTATACTATTACTAAATTATTTACTGTACCCTTGAAGCGCTTGCAAGACAATAGTTTGATTCTACTTACTGACCAGCTGATGACCAGCTATGACTTAGCAAAACAAAAATCATAGGTCTGTGTATCTCCTGAATTATCTAGGTGTTTTTTGAATACAGAAACTTCTGAATACAACTTTTTGGTATAATAAGTCACTCTGAAATCCCAGGTGCAGTCCAAGCAAGTATTCACACCCCTAGTGCCAATCCCATTGACTGCTGGAATGGAAACTTTTGGAGCGAAGATCCTTTTCTGTGTTTGTTACAGTGGTTGTCTTACAAGAAGTACTTCTATGCAGTTAACATAATACAACTAAGGTTTAGCCTTAAATTGATGTTGTAAAAGTGCATTGCTTGCACGTGCCATATAACAATTATAAATATCTATAAAAATATATCAACAATTCCACAGCCTCTCTAAAAATCAGCTATTTGCATATTAACCAAGCATTAGCACTCTCCAGCTCCTGAGAAGAGTTCTAAGGAATGAACAGAACAACCAAGCCCTAGGTGAACTGAAACTATGGAACATATAGATTAGATTTCTTTCAAATTTATTTTATATGTCCTACAGTTGTCATGTCTGTGCTTTTTAATAGATCTTAAATTTCCACGTCTTTGCCCCACACAACTGTTTGATGTTTAACTGAGGACTAAAGAAGTCCATATTAGGTAGCTTCCTAGGCTCAGCATTAGGTCTTACAACAGTATTCCCCTCCAAAACCTACAGTATTTCTGTTGTCCATGTTGAAAATAAATTATACTCTCTTTCTCCCAAATTCCAAAAGTTACCTTTAAATGGAGGTCCAATGTTTTCCATAGGTCTTATACCTTCAGATCAGAGAAGGAGAAAAATCCCACTTTTGGCTAGTGAGTCTATTCTGGATATGCACAGATGGAGTGAAATTGTTTTGTGATATAACTGATAAGGAAAGTTAATCACTAGATAGAAATTGGTTGGAAAATAGATTTAAATGGCAGAGCGATATAACTCGCCTTATTTGGTTGCCACCGGCAATGCAACAAAAGTAGCACTCCTGAGATGCAGAGGAGATGTTTATAGCAGGGAAAAGAACACAGAGACAGACATGCTGAGGTCTCTTTATCTGATAACTTTGTGGTAATTGCCTTTCATGCCCTGTGGCATGTAGGATGCACTAATTTGGCATTCAGTGAGTACAGCAAAGAAGAGTAATGCAAACAAAAAAGAGTCAAACTCTACCCTACTGCTTTACCTTACAAAATTACTAAGGCACAGCAGTACTGGCATCATCACAGTCTAAGGTAGGCATTTCTATGAGCCAACATCATCCTCTTCCTAGAGTCCAATCTCGTTTTCATCAATGTACGTGACTGATTTCATCAGCTCTTTCCAAGCAGCTCTGCTGTGAGGTCTAGTTCTATTTTCTGGCTGAGATTTTGCCCTTGGTTTAAGCCCCAAATAAGTGGTTATAGGCATTTCTTCCTCTTTTCCAACTGTCCACTGATGTCTCCTATACTGAAGGTAGGGAGTTTTCAAAAACTGTTTCTACCAGAAACAACAGGAATTTTGCCTCTGATTTTAATGGGTTTAGAACTTGTCTCTGTTGCCCTTTCCTCTCTCTCCACCAGCTACTCCATAGAAGCAAAGTCATCAGTATTGCTGAGCACAGCTCAGTTCCCAGGCACCTTCTTCTGTCAAACAGGTTTTTTTAATATTCTTAATTTACATTCGGGGTTTTTCTCCTGTACTTTTTATACTGACAGTGTCTCACCTCTTAAAAACCACATACAGCTGTGAGTATATGTGTTCCCTCTTTCTCATAATAGCTGACCCCAGAGACAGCAAGCCTTTATTACTAACTGCAGGGAAGAATGCACAGCACTAAGCTCTACCTGACACAGCTGCAGCTCCTCCACATCTGCTTTACAGTCACTCATTCAGCATCCAGCCTCATCACTTCACATAGTTTAATTGTGGAAGAGTAGCAAGGACAAGAAGAATGAAAGAATAATGGACAAAGGTACGCATACAGTCAGACAGAAATACACAAATGTGGCATATGCTCACTACTTTTTATTATTTTTTGTTTATAATCTGGTCATACCCCTTGTCACCAGCCCCACCAAGAAAAATCTCATCTTATACTTACTGTTTCACAAAGACAGTGGTCTTTTTCACAAAGATTAGGCAGCAGATGCCAGTGAGACTTTGTATTAGTAATGCACTGAGGAAAAAGTTAGCAATACATTGATTCTTTACATCCTTGTGAATTTCCTAATAGAAGCCAGGATTCAACACCACAGAAGGTAAATTCAGCTCCCCTTGCATTCAAAACAAGTTGTACACATTTTTGTAAGGGATGAATTGTATGCAGAGGGTTTGGTGGTTATGGTTACAGAAAATCAAGTAAAATGCAACAGATGCAACAAGAAATGGTTGGAAAGCAGCAAAGATAAAGTCCAAGGTCAAAATGCCAGGTTTGCATGTATGCCAGCTGCTCTGCAGCTCAGGAGAGGCAGGCAAACAAATACTTACCAGGTTTAATTTCCAGCAGCTTCAGCCTGGAATCCTCAGGGGGATGCAAACGCCTTTTTTTGCGCCAGCAACGTGCTGGGTATGTGTACAGCTGACCTGGGGCCAGGCCTGAAGATTAAAGACAAAAAATTAATCATATTTCAGTTTGTAAACCACAAGCATTCTCTCTAGCATCTTTGTTCTTGCCCTTCCAGCATCTCCTTGTTGGAGCATTCAATCCTGCAAATCATGAGGCAGAGCTACACACTCAAGGCATCCAGTGCTCCTGAGGCTCTTCAGCACCTCTTGGGATCAGGCCTACAGAGAATCTAGGTCTCACTCAGACACTTCACTCAGCTCACTGAAACCAGAGCTGCACATAAATAATTTGTGATTTCTTCAGGGTAAATAGAATTTCAGACTCTCCTGGGTCACAAGGGTGATGCCTCCTCCACGGGCAGAGAAAGCCCTTTGAGAGAGAAGAGATGAAGTTCTGACATGCAAATCTTGAGGCCCTGATGCACGGAGCAGCTCATGCAGAGAGCAGCTCAGGAAATTTGTGTCTTCCAAACAGGAGCAAACCAAGATCCAAGAGGTCTGACTCTGAATTTTTGCTTACATTCTGGACTTTTGTTTGAATACTAGTTCATCATTTTGACTCTTACCTCCTCATGCCAATATTCTGAATGAGGGAGAAGATACACCAATAATGTTTACATTATTGCATGTTCCCTTAAATCACATTTGGCATCACTGTTTTTTGAGCTGCCCTGGCTCTCATGACAGACACCCTTCAGCCAATGTTCAAGCTATACTTTTGCTCTCTTGCATCTCTCTGCAGGACACAGCAGGGCTTTGTGAATGCATCACTACTAGGGGCACAGAAGCACACTGACAAGTGCTTCAAAGTATCCTCAACTGCCCCAGGCAGTCACGACACACAGAAATACTCCACAAGAAAAGTTGGAGGAATTTAATTCTCTCCTCTGCTTTTTCTGCTCACTCTGTCCACCAGTTCTGGTTTGGCTCCTCTGCCCTTCTGCTATTGCTGTTGTCTTGAAGGGGCTACAAAGCATGACTTCAATTCCAGACCCATTGTCCTTTAAAAACGAGGTATGACCACATAAGAGAGAACAGGAGTGGTGTTGCTATATCTGAAACTGTACTGACAGTGAACAGCTGGACAGCATCAAGGGGGTGCCAGTAAAGCAGAACAGCTCAAGGGCAGGAGGACGGCCCAAGAGTCCTCTTCTCTCTTCTGAAGCAGCCAGGAGAGAATATCAGCTGGGGAACAAAAGCAACTCACCAGATCAAATGAGGATAATGAAAAAACTAATATCCTCTTACTTGGGGGTGGGGAGGAAGAGACAATACCATAATTCACCTTGAGGGAATGTGCAAATCAAATTCTCTAGGTGAGACCTAAGTTCCTGGTTTTAAATATTCCAGCTGTTAGGAATGCCAATTCAGACCCCAACCCCTTCCACCTACTTCCAAGGCCTTGGTGCATCTATGGCATACTACCTGAGTATGGCCAAGTGTTGGAGTATCTGCAGAGATTCTGGCTGTGTCAGGGCACAGAATGCTATTGGACTTGGACTTTTCATGCCTTTTTTTCACTGATACCCAGAAAGCTGGGTGTTGTGCACATCCCAAGAAGAATACATTTTAGAACAGGCTGCCTAAGACCGGTTTGGAAATAAAAACACGAATAACTAGCACTTATACAGCATTTGGACACCGTTCCTCATGCCACTTTGCAAACATTAACCACTGTGAACAATTGCTATAATGATGAGGTGGATTGTGCCTGGCTCTGATGTGAGCAATTAAAGAGGTGGAGGCAAGAAGCCCCACCCTTTCTCAGCAGGTCCTGTGCAAGGACTTGAAGACAACCCTGAAATGGCAATTGCCAGATCAAAGCAATAGGACACCCCTCCATTGCACGCCTCCACAGAGGAGCCATTTGAAGGAATAAATACCAGACAGAGAGGAGCTTTTGTTCCAGACCTCCAGAGAGGAGCAAAGATGATCTAGTTTTGGGGGAATATGAAAGAGCAGTTCTGGATTCAGTCAGGACAGCAAATGCCAACTACACATGCTGAAAGCCCAACTAGAAACTTGAAATGAGAGAGTTGAGCCTTTTCCTTAGAGGATGGTAGATAGATCAATAAGAAATGGATGATCCAACATCCACCCCTGCAACCCTTCAGCTAAGCTCTCTGTTCCTACTCACAATACACCTGTTCATTAATATACTGCCATCCAATGAACTTAAAACACATACCAGATTTTCACTTCATTCAACCCACCAATGCTACCTTCATTTCTCTACCCTGTACCTCATCTGTCTCTGTGCTGGCTCACATGAAGTATAGATCTTTTACAAAGGAGAGGCAACTAGGAAAGGGTCAGCTCTGAGTGCTCTGAATGCAGCTCCTTCACAGGCAGCCTTGCAGTGAATATGGAAATAATGCATATTACTGCCTTCAGCCCTCTGTGGGTTGTCTCTCTCTCTGGTACCTTATAGGGCAACCAGAAAAGGTTCCAACCATTTGCTTACAGAGGAAATAGCAGAACCTGCAGTGAGTTATGTTGTTTATCTCATTAGTGTAGGAGAGTCATAACTCAAAGCTCGTGTGAAAGGCCAGGGGAGGAGGGGAAAAGGAGGGAGTTATGTGCAGTATTGTGTGAAATTAACCCTGAACTGTTTATCATGAGATGCAGATTTCTGATTCCTTTAACAAAGAGAACAGCAAGAACTCAGGTTAATATGCTGAGTTCCTGACTCTTCTCTGTTTTTCAAGTCTGTGTAAGTGAAAAGAGGTCCTGGAGCTTTGCCATTTGTCTTTATCTAGTTTTTCAGGTTAGGGATAGTAAATGGTAGTGAGCACAGCACACAAGACAGATACCAGGATGGCTGGCAGAGAATTTTCAGAGCCCTTTAGCATGGGCACGAGCACAGTGTGTACAGACCAAAACCAGGCATGCTAAAACTGTAGAGGAATGCCTTGACTCACCATAATACTACAAGAAATAGATTATGCAAAGATACTCAGGGGAGCACTAAATGGGCTAATAAAAATCAAGAAAGAGGAAAGCAAATATGGAGGAGGAGGGCTGGTTCATTTCACACTGATTATTCTAATTCAAAATAACAAAGTCATCATATTTGGTGGCCAATGCAGATGCAGGAGGCTTCTTTCACTTGATGCTCTCTGTGAGGAATGTTCCACCATTAGTCTCCAGTGCAGACCTGCAGGAGAAATGTCACCTATCCCCTTCTGCAGGGCAAGCTGCCAAACAGTTCACTATCAGAAGCAAGGAAGGGAAGATTTGCAGAATGAATTTGCTCAAGGTAGTCCACAAAGCTTGTGGCTGAGAAAGGCAATGAATTAAGACAGCTTAGTTCCTGATGTGATGCTGTAACACATTTATGATGATTCCTTCTGCACGTGTACAGATGCCAATGAGACTGAGACAAGACTATCTATGTCTATCTTCACGGGAGATGCTGTTGACAAAACATTACTTGTTAATACAGTGGATGTACACCTGTGTACACATATATATATCTTCTGACTGTGTTCAGAAGGATAAAAATAGCAGCACCGTACTCATAAGAAGTGGAGAAGGAGAAGAGAGACAGAGAGAGACACAGAGAAAGAAAGAAAGAAAGAAAGAAAGAAAGAAAGAAAGAAAGAAAGAAAGAAAGAAAGAAGCTAGTTTATCCAAAGCATAATCTCTTAGGATTAGAGAATTTTCAGCTGAAACAAAAAACTCAACTGTGGTTATGAAGCAACCCTACAAAAGAAGAGTTAGTCCAGAAGTTTAGAAAACTCCCGTCTTGTGAACCACATTCAGTAGTCCTGAATTACTCCAGCAGTTTTGGTAGCTGAAATATTCTTTGAGTATTTTAACACTGTAAAAACAACTGTTGCCTCCTGCACCAGAAGTGGTTGCATTTTATTATATAAACAGTTTTCTGAGAGTACTGCGAGACAATACTAAATCTCCTTTTGATATTTTAGTAATAGGAGGAGCACAAGAATCCTTCCTTTAGTATAGCCTAGAAAAGAGAGAAAGCAAGTTTCAGCTAAGACTTAGCTATGCACTTTTCAGAAGCAGGAATTGTTTTCTTAGCCCAGGAGGGTAAAGGAATACCCTATGTGTTCCTCCCACTTCATCTCCTGTAAACTAGACAGTGGACGAGATTAGAGCAGGCTTCACCTTCCCATAATTTCAGATCTAGAATCTGAGGGGGTGGAGAGTGAAGGTGGGAGGGTGTCAGTATTGTTTAGAGAATTGGCACATATTTATGCACATGTGTGCATGTCATCCTTCCAGTACCCATGTACCCCATATCCCTTCCTGCCTGGATTCTCTAGGCTGCACAAAAGGGGAAAAAAAAAAAGTAGAAATTAATTTTGGTGCTCTCAAAAATCTGTTCCCTGAGCTAATTATTGGTCAGATACTGAGCTACAAACTAGCTCAGTATCTGAGCTAGGTTCAGAAGGGCTTCTGTCCGAGCAACATCTCCAGTCTTTGAACTAGTGACTGTCCTTTGCCTTTCAATAAAGGATTTCAGATGGATTTAGTCTAACAAAGGAACAACTGACCAAAGTCTACAAAAATAACAGTGCTCTTTTCCTTTGAGCTTCAGTGAGCTGTGGAACAGGCATTAGCCAAAGCTCCTTAAGGAAATATACCAACTTCTTTCTGTATCCAAGGGAACCACAGGTCCAGAACTGATATCCAAGTTAGCCTAGCCAAAACAGAACCAGGATTTATAGGTATATTTCTAACTATTAGAACAACATTCATTCCATTAACTGGACTCCTATATTTTACTTCAGTTTTATATCCTTCCTAATATAGTTCCTTATTTTCAGCATTCATCTGACACTCCCACCTCCCCCTTGGAGTTAATTCCAGTCCTGCTAAGAGCAGAGCATTGAGTCTTCTGCTACAGACTGGGAATGTTAGCATGAAAAGAGCTACAATGATGCAGCCTTAGAAACTACCATGTCAGGCACTTCTTTGCGTAGAGAGAGAGTAATTAGCATGAGCTCTCTGCAGTTACCAAAGGAAATCCCCTGCAGGCACAGAGGTTTAGGCAGTTTCTCTTCTGTGTGGCCTGTAGCAGGTTCCAGCTCCTATTAATTAAACCCCACGAGGGCTCAGTGGCCAGCCCTCTGTACATGCACATGCAAACACAGACACAGCACTACCAACCTGGTCCCCTGTGCCTCTTCTCCATCCAGATGTAGCAGTTGTTCTGGGCTACCCCAGTCTGCGAATCCAGGAAGGGAAGGCGGACACTTCGCTCGGCACAGAGCCGGGAGTTGTAGCTGCGACAGTGCTCAATCGCTTCTTTGTAGAACTGGTCCCCGAGTCTGCCAAAAGAGACAGGGCAGACAGTGAGAATGACTGCGCTGTCCCCTCCAACAAGAGTAGGAAAAGGGGACGTGAGGTTGGTTTGAAAAGGGACAAACAGTAAACTTTGTGTGGACAGATGCAAATGTTGGTGACTCAAGACACTGATGAAGTAAATGATGCAGAAAGTGATGTCAAATTCATCAAAAGATCAGGCTGTCAGGAACCAGACACATATCTTTTCAGTAGCAGCGTGGCTACTGAATGAGTAAATGATGCAATCACACTGGCCCATGACCCTGGGTCAGGCCCATGTACACCATGGTGAACTCATTTGATTGTCTCTCTTCCCTTGTGGTTTGTCCAGCCAATTCAGCAAACCAGTCATTTCAATCCCATGTTACAGCCACTACTACAGTATGTTTTAGGCAACCAGAAAGGCAGCCAAGTTTAGAAGAACTTTGCTCCAGCATTTCTGGTGTCAAAGAGCCCATAAAAGCAAAGACCATAGTTCTCTTATTGTGTGCTTCTGAGGCATGGAAACACACCCCTTTATAACTAGAGCCATATCTGCAATGGTCAGACTAGAGGTTTTGTCACAACCCTTCCAGAGTTTTCCACAGTGAAGCCTGAGGTGCCAGGAGCAGCAGGCTACAGCAGCAACCAGTCAGACCCAGCATGGCAAATGCCGCTTTTCTCTGGAGCCCAGTGGGAATTACAGTTCTAAAGACAATGCCACTTACTTCATAAATAACTGTTTGTTCAAAAATTCTGTAGAATCTTCATCTTCCCTTGAGATAGGTTTAAAAACTCTGCCTGCTGGAGATTACCAAAATCCTCCCTCCAAATTTTTCTAAACAGGGAAAAGCATCAAAGCAAAGCTACCCTGAGGACACAAAGCAGCTGTCATGCTGGAGCATTGCAAAGTAGGTGGGCCACTCTGCTGAACCTCATTCTTGATCTATTGTCAAGGTGAAGTTCACTCATGACACAAATAGCTAGGAAAGCTACCTGTTAGGGGTAAGTTCATTAGAAAACAGGAGCAGAGTGATAGATGACATAACTTTCTCTGACTCTGATATTCATTAGTGTGCAAAAAGAGTAGAGCACATACAGGAAGTGAGCGAAAGGGATGCATGTACAGAGATAAAAGGAGCTCCCTTTGCTGTTCTATGAGTTGTTTTCCCCACCATCCTCTTCCGCAGGCACAAGTGGCATGTTAAAATTTTGCACACCTGTGAATGTCAAATCAGTGCAAATTGCTCTGTTTTACCAACTGTATCTTTTTATGACTCACACCTTTTAAGTGACTCCTCAGTTTTACCTCATGCTTCACATGGGAGTCAAACTCTTTTTGTCTTGGCTATACTGGACCAATATCCTCTCACTGACAGGGGCCAAAAGCAGAGGCTTAGGGAAAAGCACAAATACAGCAAATAACAAGGGAGGTGCTTCTAGTTGCCCCTTCTCAATTCTGATGACAACAACTTAATTTACCCAAGTCTCAGCTCATCCATGATGGGGAGATCAGAACATCCTTTGGCTACAGAGACTTCCTAAGGGTTTTTCAGAGGTTTTGTGCAGCAGTGAATGTCTGTGTGAACATGGTGCCACTCAGACCTGTCCTCCCCTGCTGACCACCAGCTCCTGGGCAGCTGCCAGTGCAGGGATATTTGGAGGGCAGCTGAAGGAGAGAGTTCTCTGGACTGTGCCAGCAAGTGGAGGGTGGTAAAGTCATGGGCAGAGCATGTACAGCAGGATCCCTCTGGACACTGAATCCCCTGCAATGACCTCAAACGCCCTTTTCCATAAAAAGGCGAGGGGGAAGGGAAGGGGAGCAGGGGAGAAAGGAAAAGATAAGCTGCTCTACTATACAAAGAATGTGACTAGGAAGAAATGAAATCTTATTAAAAGCTGTAATTAAAGTTGTACACTTGTGTAATCAAAGTCAGTAACAAGGAGACCCCAGCTGATCAAAGATTAACAGCTCTTTCCACAAACACTTGAGCTTCCTCATAGCTGTGTCAGATTCCTTCTATATTAAACCAGGGATGCTCTCTAACTCTAAGGAGTTTACTGGAAAGAAAAGCATAGCTATGTGACAAAAAACTGCCACAACTGTGTAAGTCTTCCTTATGCCAAAAATCACTTCAGTCATTAGAATATGCACACCACAAAGCATCCATATTAACAAAAACAATACATCTCAGCAACCCAGATATAGGATCTGACTGGAGATGGCTTCAGTTTCCACCTTGCTCTAAGACTGAAAAGAACTATAAGTCTTCAAATGCAAAATATTTGGCTTTGAATCACACTATCAAGTAGAGTAAATTTCAGATTTTTCTAAGACGGAGAAAAGGGAGGTTGAGATCCTAATGGCAGAGAAGCAACCAAGCTAATGGGTCAAATTCACTCTTGACAAAATCTTGTAGTGTAGCTATTTCATTGCATTTATTTTAAAGATTTTAAATATGCATTTTTTGCCTTAAAGAAAAATAACAATTTAGAAGTATTCAGTCATCTCCATATTTTAAGAACGCTTGCCTTGGCTCCACTACAGCAAGCATGATCAAAAAAATGCAGTTCTCTAAGTATTCACTGGAAAGTTATTCAGATACTGAGACCTTGAGGAATTGCTCTGGCCTTAATTATAAATGGAATTTTTTGTTTTAAGTGACAAATAATCAAATATAGGAAAGTAAAGAAATGGTATTTCCTTATGACACTCATATATCAGTGGTAAACAGTTTCCCTGAAACTACTTTCGGATGCCTAATCGTTTTGTTTTACCATTAGTCTTTATTGGAGGGATTCTGATTCATTCCAAAATTCAGTTAGTTTTTTTTTTAAAGAACTTCAAACTTAGAGACATTTTTTTCTTTTTTCTTTGTGCTACATATCTAAATGCAGCATGTTTTATCTTAGCAGGAAAAAACAGAAAATATATTAAAATCAAGGCAAAAAAGGGAAAGCACAGTCCTATTGTGTTCATCATTGGGGAATCAGGGAGGTGGGACAAATCCCAGCCTCCCCCAGGAAGTTTACAATGGAGTTGGAGAACAGACAAGGGTGGGAATAAGACTGGAAAGCACATGAGCTCAAATGAAACTCAAAGAGATCCATTGAGTCTGAGCAAGTGAGATACAAGAAGAGAAAAAATATGAGTATTATAAAGTGTATCATATGTCAGAAAAAAGATTAATTATCTGTTACATGCTTCATAGTTTTCCCAAACTGTGTTGTTATGGAAGACTTCCACTTCAACTCCTGAAAAAGTATCTGTAAAAACTATGGGGAATTTCCTCATTATTTTTATGAAAAGTATGTATGAGTCAGTGCTGTGCTGTGACTGACTGCAAGGGTCAATTCTTCCCTTTGGACAGGGGAGTTAAAGGTCACACAGACTTGTCTAGATTGATATTAATGACACAAAACCGTCAGAATATGTGCAGATTTTAAAGATGCTGGGAAAAAGAAAGCAAGGAGCAGACATGAACAGCTATTGGACAAGGAAGGCAAATCATACTGAAGGCAGCACAACTGGAAATACAGAATACAGTTGTCAGTACACTGTGGAAAACACACAGCCCTTCAGTACAGAGCCCAGGTGAAACCCCAGATGTTTGGGACAGGCGTGCCCGTGACACTGCTGGCATACACACAGGCTTTGCACTTACATACCAACCCATGCACACTAAAATAACCCCGTTCTGGCTGACTGATAAAAGCTCCCAGACTTGGAAAAGAACAACCTATGCTATCGCATACTCCTGCAAAGCTGCATAGGAGGGGTAAATGTTTAGTAGAGGTTAGGGGCTTTTTATTGGTGAAAAAAAGTGGGACTGAAACTAAACAGCAGGCTTAGAGCAGTGGAAGCTCGGTGTGAATGGGGAGGTGAGCACTCTGAAAGCACCAGCAGCCCTGTGAGTGCTGGGACAGCGATGTGAGCCTGGTGCAATTCTGTGCAGCCTTGCAGGTAGTCACTGCCATCACAGCAAGCACCAGCATGGAAGATCAGACTCTGTGACTTCCTTGAGGTCACTGTTCTTTTAAGTGTTAAGAAACTGAGGTTTTCTATCATGGAATCAGGTCAGCTAATAACAAAGTCAGGGAAGAACAATTCTTCCCTTCCCTCAATCGTTGCCTGTTAGCTCTAGCTGGACCATAAGGTTTCTGAGCAGACTCCAACTTACTACTTCTCTGTATAGTACCTAGCCATGTACATAGCCATGACTGTGCTGTCTCAGCATGCCTTCAATGAGAAAAAAAAAAAAAAAGAAAAAAAAAAGAAACCCAAGAACTTGCCTGTCTTATAAGCCCATAAATTAGCAACAAGGACCAAGAGCCTGACTTCACTCCAGATGTTCAAGATATTTCTGTGCTGACAAGGGATCCTGATGGGCCCTGAAAGCAATGGAGCAGCTCTCCACCTCTACTTTGCAGTCCATCCTGCAAAGTCACACATTTTTGAGTGCACTTACACCTCTTATAACAGCTACAAAATAGGCAGAATCCAGCACACCCCTCCTGCAGTGCCCAACACCATGCAGGTTAGTACCCAGAGAAGGTGAGCACTCGCTGAAGACGCATAACCAGCCATATTCAGCAATGATTACAGGTCCACATCACCCTGAGAAAACTTGTATAACAAAGAACCAGTCCTCCTTAAGTGCAGTTCTTAAATTCCCACCAGATACCTCTGAGTATGAACCCAGATTGTCTCCAGTTCTTGAGGCCTCTTTCTAGTCATTTCCCTCTAAACTCGTGCTCACTACATGACTAGGCAAGTAAAAACCAGATAGCACAGGAAGAAATGACTAGTCATGTAACAGAAAGCAACAGACTTTTCCTTCTACAGTTTGCAGTGGTCCTCAGCCACGATCAAAAACATGGGCCTTGCTTTCCTTAAGACCAGGGAGTTTTCTTTTACTATACATTTAGCCTCTAGTCTTACATTTTAGATCATTTGACACTGTGAGGAATAGCGAGGACAACCAAAAAAAGACCTTTTAAATCAGAACTTGTTTTTCAGCAGCACTGCCATCCAGTTTCAAACTGGGTCAGATCTGAGAAGTGGTATGAGAAAAGTGTGCAGCTTTGGAAGATACTTTTTATGCTCCTTTTGGAGACACTCATGAATGAGTCTGGAAATTAAGCACCAGTGAGGTCTTAGGCCTTCTCACAAAGTTGAACAGAGACTAAGAAATCATGCAGGCACTACCTGAGTTATCAGTTTCCTGTGACACCGGAGACCACCTTGGACAATTACATGTCTTGGCAAGTGTTGAGAGAACTGCATGGAGCTGGCTATACTATTCCTTCCCAGCAGGTCCCACAAGGCCCCTGACAGGTGTCTGCTCCTTCTCTCTATGACCTGTGACATGAAGAATGCCACAGGGCTCACTTCTTCAGCCACTTCTGTTTAATATCTATGCAAAACCTTCAGGGAATATGATGAAGTATGTGGGCAGTAATGCCAGCCATTACATTGATGACATGCAGCTTTATGTTTCTTTTCCCCCTCCATGCTGACAGCACTCTCCCAAACCTTACAGTGTTGAAAGCAAGGGTAGCATAGCTGGCAGAGGCTGAAGTCAGAAGAGATTGGAAGAAGGCTGACTGAAAGAGGGAAGCATTACAAACTATGCACTAACACTATTAATGTGGACAATCTTACAGACACAATTACCAAAAGGGCTTTCCTCTCCCTCTCCAGTCAGCATAATTCTCTTCTCAACTTGTGGTCTGGCCATGCTCATGTGTGTTTCTCCCATCTGGACTGGCCTGTTCTGACTCTCTACCTCAGGCCAGATAAGCAACAGAGCTAGTTGCAAAACTGGGGTACTTACCGTATTACAAAGCAAGCCAAAGAAGTCTGTAGTCCCCTACCTATCCTCATGCCTTTTCCTCACAGACTCTGAAACACCACTGATTGTCACGAAGGGCACAGTGGACTAAGTTCAAGCTGCTTGAATGTCTGCTTCTCCTTTCTATACCCAGATGCAACTGGAAACCTGTGCTTAACAGAGTCCAGTATCACCATGCTCCTGTAACATCTTCAGATAACAGACCCTCAGCTCCAGAGCATCTTCCCAGAAGAGATAAACATTCTACTTTGCTCATCCTCACGTTATGTTGCAAGATGCTAACATAACATTCATCAAAAGATCCAAGCAGAAGAAAATATGACGTACTCAATAGCGTCAGACAACTATTGAGCATTAAACAACAAAGGGCTAGCTAGGCCCCTCCTTTGGCTGCACTCTCTGGAATTTCTAGTTTATAGGCAGTGCCTAATTGCTATAAGCATGCACCCTTTGCAATTGCATAAAGGTAGGACATGGAGATTCAGGAGGAATAGAGAACAGCTTTCCTGGCATTAGGTGAAGCATGACAGACTGCTCAAAATCCTACCACAAACTCTAATGGCAAGCCAGAAAGTGCAGGAATGTGCAGATTCAGTTTTCTCATAGTGGTCCATTGCATCTGTCCCTGCACAACATTTTCTAATGATGTAAGGGGTGTGAATGTGAGCAAAGGCAAAACAGGATTTCCAGATGTGCTACAGAATGATTCAAACTTTCTGGGCTCTCAGTTTTTTAACATAAACTTGGCAGCTTTCTAAACACATATCTACACTCTCCAAGAGCCAGTCACTGAGACAGCTATTTGATTTCTATACATACTGAGTTATTTCACCTGATGGACAACAGGAAGACTGTATAACTTTTCCCAGCCTGGGAAACAATGGCTAGCAGGACTCTCTTGGTAGTAGGTAGATTACACAAATCAGACCACAAAACAGTACACAAAGCAGACAGGGTTGCTGGAGCACCAATGATCCAAGGATAAACAAAAGACTTTCCAGGAGACTTAACACCTTTCATTGGAAGAACTCATGCAGACAGGTCAAAATAGACAAGCTTCTAGCACTTGTTCACTGCTCTGTGGCAGGTGCACAGACTGTATGTGGTTCAAGGGATTAGGAGCCATCAGAGAGCTGATGACAAGCTCCTGAGTCAGCACTGGCACAGCCCAGACATTACAGCAGTCAAGAAGATGCCCTGAGCTACAAGTCTAGGTTGAATCCTGAATCAGTGTAAAAGCAATGTGAGGTTTTTTAGCACCCTCCTCCAAGCATTCAACATTAGCATTCTATGTAGCATTCTATGAAGAAATCCCCTTTTGCAAGTATTTACCAGAAGACTTCCCCTGATGGGCTGGAAATCCCTGCTGGCTACTTGTGGTCAGAATCAACAGGGTATTCACTGCTTGAATCATGGTGTGATGCTGATTTGTAACAGAGAGCGCAGCCTCGTAGAGTGAGCTACATTCACTGCTCTGGAAACAGGCTTAGGCTGTAATTTAATCCACTGTGAAACTACAGGTATCATCTCATGCAAAAAGTCTGTCTTTGAAGAAAAATGACAAAAGGTAGGCTTAACTTACAATTTGAGGAAAATTGATCTGATTAGCTCCATCCTCACAGGTATTGTAGAAGTATGAGAGCTCTGCTGGCATTTCCATTTAAAGAAAAGAAACAGCAGCACAAGTTAATACTGCCAAGAAGAGTGTGGTACATGATGGTATCTTGCTGACAAAAATCTGGCTTTCAGGGTAAAGAGCTGCAGCCATCTTTGTGCAGGAATAAGGATTAGAACTAGAGGTGCTCCTCTTCCTGCAGCTGTGTATGACCCTGCTCAGGGCCTGCAGCCACATTCCCAGTTCTCAAAGCCAAAAAAGTGGGATCACTCTGCCCATCTCACCCAGCTGTTAACATGCAGAGTTGTTGGCTAGATGCAAGAGGTATCTGTGTATGGTACAAGCTGATGTGCACTTATGAAATTAGGTATTTCAGAAGATTAAGTTATCAGCCCCATTCAAATACACTGGACTGCTGTGGTCACTGCGCTAGAGAGAGAAAAAAAAAGAGACAGCAAGAACAGCAACACACATGGACCTCTGTAGGGAAAAAAGGCCAACTTTATTGAACGGACAGCCTGTATTTAAAGCATATTACGGAGAGCTAAGACAGGACAGTAGCTCACTGGATAATTGGGAAAAACATCCGTGAGACCGACTGTGAACAATTATACTACAGTGCATGTGGTAATTTGTCCACATCTTCTCTTACTTTACTTTCATTTCCATGAAGAGGCATCAGCAGTAGTTTCCATGTCATACATCAGGCTACCTAAGTTGTTTCCAGAGACAGACATTGCATACAATCTCTATTAGACTCAGCACAGTGACCAATTAGGTTAATCTCAGAGGCAGACTCCTTGGGGATATCTCAGAGCATCTATTCTTTCTCAGGCCAGAGTTTCTGTTTTAAAGAGATGCAGCATCATCCAATTAAATGAACAACAGGTGTGAAAGGTAATAACCTAGACCTCTTTTGTGTCTGAAGACAGCACTCAGAATTCAGCTTGGTCCTAACCTCCCCTAAAAGGTCAAAAATTCTCTCCAATTACTAAAGGAATGAACTAATGAAAACTTCAGCAACAGTATTAGATTGGACACGACAGCATCTAAGGGATTTCTTCATATATATTTTTAGAAAAGCAACTCAAGCTGCTGGGGCTTGGGGTCACCACAATTCTGTTTGGCTTAGTGCAACAATAGTCTTACAGGCCAGACGTAGTCAAAGACGAAGTCCATCCACTCAGCTCCCATGGTTCTGATTTCCCACAGTGATCCTATCTTTTGCATTCCTGGTAAAAACCATAATCTATCACCCAAGCTGGCACCAGGAAGACAGCAAACCAGACTTCTACAAATTACTCTGCCGTGACTTCCTTTGTAGCTTTAATAATTCCCCTGCAGAACACGGGTAACACCCTACACTTACCTCAATAATAAATCGTGTGCATTACTTCAGGCACTGTCTGTACTAAAAAGATGCACAGATCATGAACAGAAATCCTCTCCTAGCTCTAGCTGTGCCAGCTAAAAATATCACCCATTCCCTCCTACCCTGCTGCTTTTCACTGCTTGTCTCCCAGAGCTTACTGCTCCCACACCTCCTGCCAGTGGCAATATTTGCGTGAGCACTCCCTGACTCGGTTCGAGTAAGGCCATTCGATCTGTTCGAGCAAACCCAGCTGACATTGCCCAGAAGAGCTGAGGGCAAATTCACAAAACCCCTTCTGCCACCAGAGCTATCTCCAGCAGTACAACCAGCTTGGGTTAGTCTTCAAATGGCACACTTGTTTGTTTGCAATGGGAAAATGTCTGTCCACATCATCAGTGGTGACAGCTAGGTCACTCAGCCACTACAGCCCTCTTGGGAGACACAGCAAATGCAAATGAAAGTTGTTCCCTACCACTCCAGTTACATCATTGGCGCAAATGACATCAGCTAAGTTGACAAGAGCATTCCTTTTCATGTGTCTCCAAGTATCACATCTTTCATGAAGCTATGTATCTCCACCAGAGCTCAACAGTGAGATGCCAGGAAAGACCATGGAGGTTTTGCCCCATGCTTTAAGCCATGTCAGAGTCCCAACTGTCCAAGCTTCTGGTCTGAATGACCTCTGTTAGTCTTCTTGGAAGTTCTTAGGCTGGGACTTCCCCTGCACCTTGTGTAGTATTTAGTAGACAAATATACAATGTTATTCAATCCAGGTGTCAGAATTTAAAAGAGATTAAAATAAACATGCAAGTAGAAGAGTAGTACAAATATTCCTAAATTGCATGCAAGCTTCTCCACTACACCCAACAGTTATTACATTAATATTTTAGGTACTTCCTGCTCTTTGACTAGAAAGAGCTAGTAAGCTCACATTTTTCTGCTGACTTGCCTCTTTTGTAGGAACCTTGTATCTCCTGCTGCAAAGGAGTTGCCACTCCAGGAAACAATCCTTATTGCACAGGTGAAAATGATCACACAAGTAGCAAAGCAGAGATCTATATAGATCTAACATAAAACCACATAATTATTAGAGTTTACTTTGCCTCTGAGATCAGCCTTGGAAAAAAAATCAACTAGAGCCAATACTTTGAAGTTACTAATCTTGAATGTGTAGCACTTTCAGATGCTTGGTCAAGATCTGTGTGTGACAAGCTGAATACACATGTAAGAAAACACTAAAATCTACTGTACCCAGTCAATAATTATCAAAACAGGAAATCATATATTCTGTTCTCTATAAAGTCATCTCATGTCTAGATAACTAATGTTGTGTTTCTTTGAGTTATTATTTCTCTTAAATACACAGGAGCAATCATTCTGTTACTTGTATAAATCTACTGGCCTTGGCAGACGTACAGCAGGGATATACTTGACTCATGCTGCATAGGGGAATTCCCAAGATAACTGTGAATTAGATTTCCTTTTCTCACCTCCTTCCCCCAGCTCTCCCCACAAATGGAAGTAGGGCAGATTACGGTCATTCCTCTGCTGAAGTATCATTATTACTCCTCGAAAAGTAACAATAAAAATTGTAAGAGGTGAAACAGATGCATCCAACACATCATCTCTCAGCTCCCCCAGCATAAAGAATGTCCTGTATTGAGAACACACTGGAACTAACTCAAAGGTCTAGGCACAGGATCTTCTGCACCTGGAACACATCCCATGGGAGCACAGCAAACCATCATTGCAAATACTAACATAGAACTCTGAGGAGAGATGTTTCAAACACCTCTGTTTCTGTAGATACTTATGCAGCACCCAAGAGGAACTCTTTAATAAAGTCAAGAAAAAGTACTTGTCACAACCAGCTTTCAGAAACTCAAATATCTGACAGTTGTTCCCATACAAATGGACTTTCCTTGCACCTTCTTGTTTCCTGTTTTCAACACCACCTTAACTCAAGTATCAGATTGAGGTAGTTATTATTGTAGAACAGTTAAATTAAATAGAAAATCTTTGTAATTCACTTAACAATTAGCAAAGCCTGCAATACTGCTTTGCTGCAATTATCACTGCAAAATAACGATCCTTTCTTCTGCTCAAATAACTGACTCTTTTGACAAGTCTGAAAGACTCCAGTTGTCTAATGCATATCCCCATCATCCTAGGGCACACCTCAGATTCACTTTTGGCCCCATGTGCTGACTGAGGTCTTCAAACACTTGTGATGAAATCCTGCCTGTGACCAAGCATCAGGTCCCAGTTCAGCACAGCATGTTATTGAGTGTGCAAGCTCCCTTCAATTCAAAGTTAGACAGATACTTGAATGTCTTGCTGAACAGAGATGGCAGCTGAACAGAGAGCACATGCTTCAGTGCACTTTTAGAATGAGGTCTTAGAAGCAGATACACGTGGGCAAGGCTGTTCAGGTCAGTTTATCATGTTTTCCCAGCTAGAACTAGCCAGGGCTAACACATTGGTTGCATTTTCTTTCTGTATGTAATACACTGCAGTAGTTAAAGCTATAGGTCACAAAAGTGTAATCTAGGGATCACGAGACAGTCATTAATCAGTCAACCAGTGGAAATAGGAGCTGGGTGGATATCATTATCTCTACATTACAGATGAGACACTGAGAGTTTGCATAACAAAGCCATAGAGAAAGAGAAGTCATTTTTCTTATTTCCCAGTTTTGCTCCATCTTTTCCTCTGAAATTGTTTTTCCTCACTCTGCAAGACTTCCTCCCCCAACTGCCATGCAGCAATTTTCTTGGTTCAGAGACAAAGCTGACACCATGTCATGCTGAAAGCTAGTTGAAGCTCTTCTATACAAAAATCTGTTAAAGAAATACAAAAGTAACCTTTCTTTTTTTTCAGATATCCTGTAAAAGCTACCTGAACATTGCAGTGACAATAATAATAATGACAAGCAAAGACGATGACTAAACAAGAGTTCGGACATGGAACTAAACTGCACACACACTCTCCACTTGTCTGCACCCCAATTAATACAGAATGGAGACAAGCATCACAGTGGTCTATAAACAGGGCAAGAAAAAGATTGACAAGTAACTGAAGGAAAAGAACCGCAGGAGTCAACTGTCAGAGCAAGGAGAGGTTACAGAAAAAGAGAGAGAGAGAGAGGTTAGCCCATTGCCCTGGAGTAATGGCTAGCCTTTAACACATGGCCTCTGCTCCTGTCAGCATTTCTTTTTGGACAGGTTATCTCAGGAATTTATGCTTTCCAATAATTACCTTTCAGAGGGCTCTCACTTATCTTGCAAGAGGAATCCAACAGTAACCTGACCTGTATTGCTCATGCAATCACCATCCACCCCCTCTAACCTTACATCCCATCCCTCAAAGCAAAAACAAGCAGCTCTTCCCAGACTCCCAGCGCTGCATCAGCAGCAGTTGATACAATTGCTTGGCAAAGTTGATAAAAGTAAGAGTTTTAATGCTTAATGTTATATAAACATAGATGAGCTAGCAGGAAAAAGGAGTAAAATATTATCAGCAGGTTAAAACACCTTGTGTGGTAACATTACATTATCCAGACCTCAAGATGAACAGTTGTCTTGCACCACCATAAGAAGCATTTTTACCTGAGGTAAGTTTTATTATTTTACTGCAGCTGATCTCAGAGCCAGTCAACACTGGCTTTAATAAATTTTGGGACTCACAGGGTTCTCTAAGCTCTCTTCCTGTTACCCTTCCAATCTACTTTTCTGCCACTGTGTGAATTGCTTTTCTTCTTGAAACATCAATGCCAAAGGGAAGCTTTTGCTTTTGGCATTCACTCCAGAGCCATTTCAGATGAACTTGTCTATCTTTGCTAAAGTATATGTTATTACATTCAGTTTAATTATATTCCCATTCATGCTCTGATCAAGGCCCTCTCAGGTTGGCTTTTTATGTAAGGGACTCTATTACATCCAGTACAAGATGATGGGAACCTATTTATTCCCATTACCACAGCTAGAACAAGGACAAGGATTCTTATTTTCTGTTTTGGATTTAATGAGATATCTCTTCAGCCAGTCAGTAGTGATAAGGAAACACTTCATTATCAAGTTCTGACAAAATATCAGGCCTGATACAAGAAGTAAAAAGTCATATAACATTCATCATGGAACCCTGACATCAGTCCAAAACATATGGTCAGGACACATAAACCATTAAATCTCTGTTGCAGAGTGGATTTCCCTCAATGGGCTTACAGCCACTTAGAGCAGGAACCCAAAGGAATCTCTCTTTCTTTTTTCTACTGGCTACCCAACTAACTTCAGCCTGGGATAATGTCCATGCCTCACTCTTGCTGCATTATTTTAAAGGAGTCACATATTGCATTCAGACCCATGAGAACTTCGGACAAATGCACACACTCTCCCAGGCATTCTCATACTCCCATAGGAACAGGATGGCACCACAAGAAAGAGTTTGATGTAGGGAGAGCATAAGAGGAGAGGGCAAGAGAAAGCTGCTGTTAAACTCATTAAACTTCAATAGGTGCCTAGGCCCAGCAATGCTGCACTACAGTTTGGATTTATGTCTCCCAATTAACAGAATTCACAGCATAAAGTTTTCTCTTTTTGTTTTAAAGGGGGAGGAAGAGGAGAAAAAACGCATTCCAACCATTTGGCACAACAAACTTCCCCAGCTATCCTCTGGGAAAAAAAGGGAGGGGAAAAAAAAGGCTTGTCACCACACAATTTAAAATAACCCATCTTTGCTGGCTCCACTGCGTCTCAGGGGTAGATCCAAGTCTTGGCCCCCACCCCTTAGGGCTGCAGGCCCAAAACACTTGACATTCATCATTAGCAACAAAACAGCTCCAAGGCAATGGGAGGGGGAAGGAAAGAGTGTCTCCATGGGCAGGAGTTGAGAAGGGAATGAAAATAAAGGATCTGCAAAAAGGTCACATGTAAGGAGGGTATGGAAGTCTTCTTCCAAAGACTATTACACATAGATGAATCCTCTTGGTGTTGCTACTGAGCACAAAGCAGGCAGGTAAACGCCCTCTGCCCTCTGTGGGGTGATCTCCTTTGTGGTTAGCTTGAGAACTGTGATTATTTGGTAGCAGCACTGTTGGCTGTATCACTTGAACAACAGAACGATGATCTCCTTTCTCTCCAAAGTGTCCCCTCTTCTCCCCAGAGAGAACCAAAAGCCACATGCATGGAGCCCTAAAAAATCTAATCATCTTTAGTGAGGGTTATGAAAGAAAAGCCCTTGAGATCTTTGGAGTTTTTGTGAAACACACACTCATCAGTTAAACACTAAATTTTTCTCAGCATAAACACTGGGAGACAGCACCATGTGACTCAATGAAACACAGGACATTTCTTGCAGAAAACAGAAAACAATCTAATGTATTACATAGCTCAGCTTGAGTTCCTTAAAATATCACATCTGAGTTCTGAAGGAATCAGTAGCTTAATCAGAGCCTCCCTGCTCTACAAATAAGCAGGCTCAGCCAATATTTCAAAGAACTAGCAATTGTTCTTTACTCTGATGTAGTCAAAGAGAGAAGCACAAAGATGGAGAGATGGAAAGCAACTCTTCTCTTCAGCAGTCAAGAAGAAAACACAATTGTAGAGCTGTACAATCTAATCATGGTGTGATGACCTGACAGTGCACTAAAGCACCTCAGTACCATCAACGTGAAACAATGACAGCAAAGCATCAACCACAGCACAGCATCGGTACCACACCCTGGTGATCTTGTTGCTCCCTCTCAGCCCGTTCAAGAAGCAAACTTTTCAGGTTTGACTATCACTCATCCACAGCATTGCCTATACACAGATTGCATATATTTATAAATTAATCACTGCCACATGGATTCTTGGGCATAAGTCTGCCATGAATGACTTAGAATACTTTACTTAAGAGGAGCTATAGAGCACACATATGGCTTTTGAATCCAAAGAATGCCGGGTGTTCATTTGACATTTTATGTGTTGAGATGCAACTCTTCCAGGTCGTTCTTGTTGTGGGGGTAATGCAGAGTTGGGGGCATCTCATAACTTGATTTTCATGTGACTTCTTGCCAGAGAGAAGTTCAATTATAAGAAAATTATACACTTATATGAGTGATAAGCTCATGGCTCTCTTTTTTCTCTCCTCCTTTTGGTCTAGCAAGCCAGAAGACTGAAGGACAGAGGGCAAGTCCAAGTGCAGGGCACACTAAACTAAAATGAACCTTCAGTATGAAGTCAGCTGATAAACATATGGCATCTGCGTCTTCAGCCAGTGGCATCTTAGCTGAAATTATGTCTGTTCCTATGAAGTATCTCCTACTCTATTTAACCCTTCTTAAGTTTGTCCATCAGCTGATGAGTCTCCTCAGTTTTGTCTGGGGCATCCAAAAGTGGAGAAACAGTTGGAAACTGCTGCAGCATCTGGAAAGCGTCTGTGGCAAAAATTCCTAGAGGATTTTGAGGTGATAACCGGTATGGCTATAAATTACTATAGGATGACATGGTTATGAGATTGTTTTTAATATCCCAAATCTGACACTTTACAGAATCTTTATGCTGCATACTTGTGCTTAGGTTTGTTTGATCTCCATTTTCTGTTAATTCTGCCTACTTAAAGGAGAAAATCTTGATAAAATATTTGAGAAGATTCCAGAACACCTGGATCTACGAAAAAAAGAGGTCTAAGTTCCAGCAATGTCAACTTTTTAGAGAGTTGCTAGTGCCCCAAAAATGGCAGTAAAAATACAGCTTGTCTCTGCAATTATCTGCTTCCTTCAGGACTGCATGTTCTATAGTCACTTGAGGAATGTGTTTATATAATGTCCTGAAGGACCAAATGGCTACTGCAGTAATATCATTCCATGTGATTGCAACTGTCAATACATTTGAATAGAGGAACATTACAAAAATTTTTAAAAGGGTGGAAGCAGAAAAAAAATACTACTTGCTTTTGTAAAGCATTTAATATTGTAACAACAGGTAAATTATGACAAATTACAATTCACCTTCAGTCTGGGTTTAAGGCCTGAATCTGAACTTCAGAAACATCATTTCCTTATGCCATTGTACATTTGGTTGCCATTAAAGCTTGCATAGACTGAGAACTCAGTTTCAATTTCTCCTAGATTTACACTCGCTTCACTAAGGTAAAAAGCTGCACAAGATGGAAGAAGAATGAGGCCACAGCATTGGTATTGGTATTTGCCTATGTACTGAGGGATTTGTTCAAAGACTCTGAGGTTGAAAAGACAGGTATCAAATCAAATCAGTCCAGTGGGGAAACTTTTAATCATGGCTCCCACTGAACAAAACAGCAATACCATTGGGAATGACACATTTGAATAAGTAAGGAAAGATGGCAAGAAAAGATTGAAAAGGGAGCAGTAAATGGAACAGCACACAGCAGGGACTGTGTGTCTTTGAACAACAAAGGACTGGAAATTACAAACTGAAAAATGGAGCCCAGTCTCTACCAACCCCACAAAGTAATATACAAGGCATTTAGCACACAAAGGTCCATAAAAACAGGGTACAAATTCCCAATATTCTAAAAACAGTTAAGATCTATTAAAAAAAAAAAAAAATTACCAGGACCCTCAAGTCCTATAACCTGAACAGGAAAGACAAAACTGGCATCACCAGTGTTCTAGGGCATGCAAAATTCCGAGGGATTTGTGAGGCAAATGTGCTTCGATCATGTCAAGAGGTGATCCACATCCCATGCTACACAGAAAAAAGAAGGAGACCAAGAAGACAGCAGATAACAAAGTATCACTAGGACTGTGGACTCCTCCTATCCATTCTTCCTTTCATATCACAATGCATACAAAGGATACAGACTTCAAAAATATATATAATGGCCCATTCCAAATGATAAAGCTGAACCATCTTGGTAGAGGGAAGTAGGAAAAGCCAGGTCAGATACTACTCCATATATGCCCAGATTTGGAAGCTTTACAATGTAGTATTTGATTGGATCTTTACCAATAGGTTCCATTCTAAACTTGAGATTCAGGCACATCCGTTTTAACTGGAAAAGTAGGCAGGAAAGGGACTAAGTCAAATTTCAAGAAGCTTAGGCCCTGACCCATGGGAAATAAGCCTTCTTTATCCTGATACTCCCACCTTTCTTCTTGTATTCCAGCTACAAACCACACCTGGTGTTTAACAGAATCACAGAATTATTTCTGTTGGAAGGGACCTTAAAGATAATCTAGTTCCAATGCCTTGCCATGGGCAGGGACACCTTCCACCAAACCAGGTTATTTTTGTATTTTCATCTTTCAAAGCAGTGAAGTATTTAAAATATTTCCAAATCAAACCACTCAAAAATCATGAGTTGAGTCTTGTTTCTGAACTGGTAGATTATTTTAGTTGTCAATATTTCTACAGTCGGCAGAGACAGAAATTCTAGCAATAAAACTGGAAATTTCATGTAGTCCCCAGTTTCTAGGAGCTTGAGTTGCTAAGAAAGCAACATATTTTAAAAGCATTAACAAAATCACTGTCAAATGCCTAGATAATAAAACCAGAATAATACTAGTATGTTAGACACTATCATACATCTTAGCAAAAACTGGCAATTTGAGTTGAGGGAAACCTATTTCTCCACCAGGAAGGTCTCCCTCAAATAAACCAGCTCTAACAGTCTGGTTTTCCCCTATGAAGGAAATTCTCTTCTAGAAGAGGACTGAACCAGTTTCTGTGCACTTCAGAGTACTCTTGACTTACATCAGTGCAAAAGGAGAATCAGGACACTTTGTACTATTCTTCCTATGGCTCTGTAACAACAGAGGACATTTCAGAGGGACTGACAAGTCTTTTAAAAGGGTGTATTGAAGGAGACAGTTTAGGCTACTAAAATTAAAGTAATTAATCAATCCAAAGGTAACTTATCATGCAACTTATGCCTTCATAGACTGTGAAACTTAAAGTTTGCAATCTATTGTGGTTCCTGGAGCTTGATTCTGTATTGAACAAACCAGAAAAATAAACCATGGGCAGAACTTGAAGCAGCATCAGGAAGTCTTCCTGTATTTTATTCTCCCCACTTTTATTCAGCTATCATGCCCTAAAACTTGCTGACAAAGTTGAAGTGTCAGGACACAGCAGAAGTCCCACCCCCACAACATCCTCCAATGACCTCCCCACAACCACAGAGTCAAGACTGGATATAAAAATGGCTGCTCTTTTCTGAGCAAAAATGGCCTCTCAATTTAGATCACAAACATACCTTTGATTTCCCTTCTCCCTCTGAAATCTCACAGGTAGAGGGTCCTGAAAACATGAGTCACTCCAAATAGTAAATCTAATTGTTCCCAATTCTAACCCACAGAAAATCCATTGAATATCACAGGACTAAACAAGGCTGGACTTTGTCCTACCTTTCTGCTACAGATAGCATTTTACTGTCACTGAGGAAATAAAATAATCAGAAGAGAGTAATGATAGCATGTGTTGTGCTAGCTGCTTACTGTTCTTCACGTGGGGCAATCACTGGCAATTCTCAGATTTAATCTCTCCCCTTCCCCAGCCATGCAGTTGATTACCGCTCTCATTCCCAGTTAAAAATCCTTGATCAGCGTAATGCACATAAAGGAGTCTCTGACCTCAGCTAAGGGAACCACAAGAGATGACATTTGGTTCTTTGAGAGAGGAATAGATAAAAAGGAAAAATGACAGCTGGAGTCAGGAGGAGCTAGTTAGTGGATTGCAGGCCCAGGAGGGTGCAGGGTGGGGGCCACGAAAGAGAAACAATAAGAGACTGCAGCCAGACTGTTTCCTCTCCTTCCCTAAATCTCCTTTGAGTCTGTAAGAATGACTGCAGCAGATGTCAGGACCCATGGGGATCACTCCTTTCGCTTTCTTATCTCTTAAAAAAAAGTAACCTATAAAATAGAAGACATATAGGAGAAAAGAAAAATTAACTAATATCTCTACTTTGACATGTGGGAATGAATACAAAGGTGAGCACCACCTTGTAATGACCTGTGGTATGTAAATACACTGAAGCCAGCAGGAGGAATTTTTCTGGGTCTGGTCCAACAGGGGCAAACATTTACAGGATCTGACTGGGATTAACCTGTGGTTCTCACTTCAGGATACAATGGTGAAATACAATAAGCAAGCACAAGACAAACAGCAGTTGTGAGGAACATCCCTGTGCTTCTCCAACACACACAACACAGCCAGAGCTGGCTTGCAATCACACCTGGCAAGCACCTCGGCTCTGGGAACATCCCCAGAAAGCACTCAATATGTGTGTGTGGATGCATGTGTGCTCATACCAGGGGGCGTTTCTCACCATGCAGCACTGAACACACAAGAGTTCATCCATTTCTAAAGCATCAAATCTGATTTGGCATTACTCAGGACACCAGACAGAAACCCAACAAATATTAGTCAAAGGCACTTTAGGCCAGATTTGCTGCCACTGGTGTAATTCCCTTGAAGTCCATGGAATTACACCAGAGAGAAAGAGGTTGGCTGCTTAACATTTGTGGCTTGCCAAATTTTACATCTGTGTTGGTTCATTTGTTTTGGAGACAAAATTCTACAAATTATCATTATGAAAAAGGTTAATTTTTCTTATAGAAAGATCACATTCTCAAGAAGTCCGCTTCCATCCACTAAGTCTGTTTTACTCCATTCCACACAACCACAGAGGGATACCATGCTTTCTCAGACTTGCATATATGTGAAGGTGTACAGACACCAATGATTTTAAACATTTCACAGTAGAAGTCACTCCCTGTCACAGAAGAACTTTGCAATGACAAAGTTGGATGAGCCTTCAGATCTTTCCAAAATTTGTGTAAGGCATTTTAAAAGAAACATTGGAGATGAAACCAAGTGTTTTGGCTTTGTGCATCAGGAGCAAGAGGAAGCCCAGGAACTGCAGAAAAGGAGACCAAGTTCTGACCACAGAATGCACTTGTGTCCATTTACAGAAGAGAAGCTGCATGTACTCAAGGCACACTCATTGCTGGCAGAGAGGTTTTAGTCCAGATTTTTCCGAAATCTGTAATCCCCTCCTTTATAACAAGAGGTTTCACAAACACAATCATTTGGAGGTTTCCCATTTCATCATTCTGGTAAACCTACTCAAAGAGAAGGAAGTTGTATGAAGTCCTGAAAAATAAAAAACCAATCCACTACTGTTATACTTTGATGGGCTAGTCAAGAACCCTCCATCCAGATTATTTAGTTGGCTCAAAGGTAAAAAGTAGTTTACAGCAAAATACACAGCATCTAATCGAGATGAACCTATGGTTAAAATACATCACAAGCTCTGAATATTACTTATCTTGGAGGTGGCAACAATAGAAAGCAAGAGATTGATGACACAGCTTCTCCACCAATTAGGAAATGTTCACCAATGTTCATCTCCTGGGTACAACAACCAAGATGAACTGGGCTCTTCAGTCTCTCCTCATTTCTCAAGCACTCAATAATATTTTCAGCACCTTGTCTACCAAACACAACAGAAAACCCAGCACCAAAACCACTGTACAACACTCAACAGCAGTCTCCCACACCTGCACCTGGAGGGCAAAGATGAATCCTGTTACAGAAAAACGTGTGAGTGCTCCAGTCAGGGACCATGTTAGTACATGTTTATGCAGTGCCTTGTGCAGTAGGACCCAAATGCAGAGTGGAGCCCTTGGGCACAGGGTAGGTTCCTTCTTCTCTCTGTATTTAGGAAAAATCATACAAGATCACAAAAGAGACCCAACAAACATGGTTTAGGAAAGAATAATTTATCTGCTTTCTCTGTAAACACCAGTAACTCATTACTTAGTTTTCATGTTATTTTCATCTGAAAGGCAAACCTGCTATGATGGTGATGAACTCAGCCAAAACCAAAAAAAACAGGGCACCAGTGTAACTGGGAAAACAGACCAACAGTCTGAGAAGGGGAAGTATTCAGTCTGTACCATGGGAAGGAAAAAAAAATTAAAATAAAAAAGAAAAGGCAAGGAAGAATACTAATTAAAGACACAATGTGGACGCAGGAGAACACACAAAGATCCCCCCCACCTCACCCCTGCCATCTGTATGACAGTGCTGCTTTGTGGAACAGAACAATAGGTACATTATACTAACCTATAATTATCCCAAGAAGAATGATAGCAAAGTCAAGGCATTACATGAACATTGGAATATTGGATACAATCCCATAAGAAGCAAGAGGGTGGAGGAGGAGCTTTAAAAAGAGATTGAAACCTTCCCAGCACAGAACATCAAAGACAAAATTTCATGTTCTCTTCACATTTATTTGGGTTTTTCTTTTATTTGATGTGATGATTTAAACACAGTTCCCTTTTTCATGTATTTCTTGGCTTCTTTATGCTGAAATTGGTTCCAGCACTGTAACATCCTCCTTCAACAGCATGGTGGATTTGGCATGAGCAGGAGCTCAGCCCAGTGCACGACTGCACCATGTGTAGAAGCAGCAGGAGGCGAGGACGGTGGATGGAGATGGACGCCAGCTCCGGACAAAGAAAAGCAAAGGGGCTGGCGATTCACTGAATGCATAATCCAGCATTACCAAGGCACAAGGCACACAGGCATGCAATACCTGTGCTCCCATTCCAATCAGATAGCAGGGTTTGAAATACAGGAAGCAGTGAGGCACAACTCTACACCTGTTTAAAACATGCCACTTGCATTCATAGAGTTATGCAATATCGGGGAAATACTGAAATAAAGACTTGGAGTTATGTGGGTTTTTTTGCTTCTTCTGTTTGTTTTTGAGAAGATAGTATGTTGCATTAGACACATCCTTGACCCAAAAAGAGTGGAATAACCTATCAATTCTGCAAAATCTGAATGTTCCTTCTTGATTTTTCTTTTACTACAATAGTAACTATGACAACCTGGTGTAAACAACTGTACCACTTGGTCCATGGACAATGAAGGGGTATGCAAAAAAAAGCAGACAAATATTCCTTTGGTCATTCTAGGTGAGCCCTGCTCCTCACTGTAGATACTGCTGATTGAGCCCTTGCTTCCACCAGAGAGAATGTTCAATCAATCCAGCACACTGTGTCTCCAAATAATGAGCAAAGATTTTTTTTTTTTTTAATCCTGAAAACACTGAAGATCAGCCCTTGTAGGATGTTGCCACACAACTGGTACTCAGCTGCACTTAAGCCTGTGTGCTCCTGGTGAAGGTCTCCTAACTGCAGCATGGTCAGACAATTCCCATGAGCTACAGGGTGGTTCTGCACTGTAGCAAGGAAATACCAATGCAAACAGTTATTAAAGGTATTTACAGCCCTGTAGTCACAGGCTACGTTGCAGGGCAGCACTCAAGCACTCAGGCACTGTTCCCTAATGGATTCAGACCTCACTATTGTGCAACGTTGGAAAGGGAATACAGTAGCACCTACTTGACAGAAAGCAGGACACCTCTGACCAGCCAGTTGATAGCGTTTAACCTCTGTGGGAAAAGCTTGGAGCTGTTGCTGAGTCCACCTAGGCCCAGAATGGGGCAAGGACCAAACTTAGCAGAAACCATATGGCCCTGCAGCGGTGCAGGAAACAATCAGCAGTATCTCACCTTTGTGAAAGAAGCTCCTGTGGAGCTAAAAAGGTAAAGGGAACTGGAAGGGACTGCTTTGCATTGAAGTAAAAGCTCAATTTGCCCTGCTCAAGGGAGCAGTTCCCAGGCTGGAAGTAACTTGGGACTGGGTTTCTGGCTCTAAAGAAGTGAGGTCCTGTCCTTCAGCTGTGTGACCATCAGCCCTCTGTCTCCGTAATTGGGGGTCAGCTCCTGAGCCAGCTTACTGCAAGGGGACGTGAGAGTGGGGCTGAGCCTGAACTTAGCAGGCACTCAGCAGAACCTGAAAGCAGCTTTTGCACACCAAAAGCCTCCAGCACTGTAATTTTGGGAAAATAGAGTAGGTACATGCATTCTCTCTCCATGTATCCCACTTGCAGTCCTGCCTGCAGCCATCACCTAAAAGTCAGATCCCATGCTCAAGAAAATAGGAGCTTATTAAACATTCTCCCATTCACTTTGCTAATGGGTCCCTAATCCCCTCTCATTTTTTGCTGCCCCAAACCAGCAGGGAGAGGAACGGAAAAGATATGATATATTCCTGTGCTCCATCATGCCTCCTCACGCCAAGCAGACAAAAAGACAGTAACATCTGCAAGAAAGATAAGCCACTCTCTGTCTCCATTCAGCAGTGAGGGCCTCTCTGTTCTTGCTAACAGGTGTTAATACAGAAGGGACCAAGAAATGCTCTCAGTTGCATCACATTAAGAAGAAAAAAATTGGCATCACTCCATTAACATGGGAAGAATAGTTCCTAATGTCATGCTCCTGAAGCTGTGAGCAGAATCTGGCATACAAGCAATTACAGAAGTAATTTAGAGAATTACAGGAATCATTCAAGACAGCCAAAACAACAGGGCAAAAATACAGGTTATTTCAAGAAAATGCTGGATAGGGCAATACTGACCCTTTTTTTCACTCTAGAACAGATAACCTCAATAAATACAATAATTTTTATTTGGACGCTATGTAATGGAAAACTTACCCTTGCCATTCACACTTCCCTCACTACAGACACTCAGCTGATCTCATAGTCCTCCTCCCTCTGCCACATCCACACATACACAATTTGCTTCCCGGGGCAGAGCAGCAACTCATATTTCATCTGTACCACGGGCTTCATTTGTAACTCTGCCCACCAAGTGTTGTCAAAAAGCTGGAAAGGATACTGGAATGAAATCTATGCAGCTCTTTGGCCTTCTGAATGACTACAGCTATGAAACTTAAACCCGCTAATGTGCTAAGCATTTTCTGGCAAAGCCGGTGGGTTACTACAGTATTTTGGGAGGGGGCAGGTGCTTGAAAAGATGTCTTCCTTGGGGAGGAGAAGAAGGAAGGAGACAAAAATGTAGCAAAGTGAATTGCTCAGCAGTCTGATACTCAGCAAACTCCTCAAACTTGCAGTATCAATGGTTACGTTTCAAAGATCCAGATACACCCTCCCAGGACAAAAATAAACTTGTGCACTCCTGCCAGGTGGATACACAGCACTGCCTTTTGATGAATGTCTTTTGATTTTCTAGTAGTAATTCCCTTCTTCTTTCCTGTTCTGACTTTATCCAAAGCAACGTCTTGCAAGTTTATTCTCACACTTTCCATTTTTTTCAGCAGAAATCACTATCTTTACACCCTTTTTTGACTTAAATCAGATGAGAGCCCAAGAGGAAGCCAACCCAGAAGCACCACAGGTTTTGTTACATGCAAAACCTCCTGGTCTGAAAGTGCTGCTTGACATTGCTACTAAAGCAGGGAGCCAGGCAGGCATTGCTGAGAAGCCTGGCAAGGCATGGGGAGCCTGTCAAAGCCCCAGGGAGGCACCTCATGCAGGATGCCCCCCACCACCCATCATACCGCCTCTTGTAAGAACTTTTGTATGTTTCCTTCACACCCACTGTTCCCATATGTTCTTATAACAACCAGGATATTAAAGAAAAATTCCTAAACTAGCGATAAGGAACAGCCAGAAACAAAAGTACACCAAATACTACAGTATTTGACATCCATTCCACTCACATATGTGTAATGCTGGAAGAAGGGAACATCTCTGAAACAAAAGACGTGCAGCCAGAAAGCCAGGGCTCACTCAAATTATGCTACTGAGCAGGACAGTTTTGCAAAGTAACAAAATTTCATGATTAAAATTTTCTTACGGCCAGTCCATTTGACCAAGGGAGAAGGTAAAGCACATTTGTTATATGTCTGGTAGATAAAAAGAGAAAAAATCTGTCTCCCCTTAGGAAGCTAGTTTATAGTGTGGATTTCTTTACCCAATTAACAAGGGGTAGGAAGAGAGGAAATGGCTTCAAGTTTGACATGGACAGGTCTAGGTGGGATATTTGGAAAAATTTTTCACTAGAAGGGTTATCAAGCACTGGAACAGATTGCCCAGAAAAGTGGTTGAGTCATCATCCTTGGAGGTATTTAAAAGACATTTAAATGTGGAACTCAGGTGATGGGTTAATAGTTGGACTCAGTGGCTTTTTCCAACCTATATGATTGTATGGCAGTCAACATTATGTGCAAGAGTAGTTTTTGACCTGAGAATATGTTAAAACAGAAAAACACCACATAACTGATTAGTAGCACTGGAAATACACAGAAACAAACTGAAGAGTCAGTCTTATTGTAAAACCAAGACATCAGCTTCTTCTTTAAACCTAGCACATTCTGGAGGACATAATTGTCTCTCTTTGCCCTCTTTAACTGAAACAGATCTAAATAAAATCATTCCACATGGGAACTTTTAGTGGGGAAAACCAGGTGTAAGCAGAAATATCTGCTTTGTAGAGCTACAGGGAAGCAAGAGAGGAGCAAGCAGGTCCCTTTTCCAGATCCTTGTGCACTTTCATTAATGTTACAATTGAAATAAAATTAAACACCACCTCTTCATGCCCCTCAACATCACCAATAAATTTTTCCTGCTGTCACTGTGGTTTGCTCTTCCCCTTCTGGAGGATCTGGAGACTACACAGGGTCTGGGGTTGTACACCAAAAAGAAGCAAACAGTAATCAGTTTCACTACTGAGGCATTTCAGACAACATCCTGCCCTTGTTCTCACAGCCCAGGGCTGCTAGATCAATTGCTTTGTGCCATCTCCCTATCCTGCAGGTGCTACCTGATATAACCTACTTAAGGGTTGAGTCTCAGTGAAAGTCAACACTCCACCACACACATAAGGACAAATATGCAACACTGAAGGCTGCTGAGCCCTATTTTTCATCGCTGAAGGCTGCAGACCAAAATGTGCAGCACAAACTCAGTGTTACAAAGTGGCAGTCCCAATTCCTGAAGAAAGATCTGCACCAGAGAAACTTGCTCACTTCCAGCCGAATGTAAATGCTGCAAACTTTCTTGGTCAACACAGGCACCTGGTTTCAATCTACAAACACTGCCTGTCTCTATAAACCTCTCCTCCTGAGGGCTTTACTGAATTATACTGCACAGGAGCCCCTTGAGAGATTTATCTGCTCTTCTGCTGATAGAGGAGCTAAAGGCATGGGGACGACGTGAACCGTCTCCAAGCACAGGACCTGCTACATTACCTTCAACACCTGCACTATTTTAATCAATCAGACATGCTTTATCTTCTTCCTTGCCTACTACATGGCCCTTCTGTGCCACAGCCCCACAATCAGTTAAAGACAGCACTAGCTTGCACTGACCTTAAAATAGATGTCCTCTACCCTTCTCCTCCTGCTGTTCCCATCACATGTCTGTCTTACCCCCTATGCCACATAAGCTCTCATACAATCACTAACTGTAAAAGAATGATGTAAAAACAAAGCAAAATGTTTTAAGCACAATGGATTCTCTTGCCTTAACCACTTCACATCTCGTAGAAGGAAAGGCAGTGTCAGGTTGGGACATATAGTCAGGAACTGCTGGCAGACAAGACTGCAGCACTGGCTAAAACCCATTACAAACCTACACCACCAGTCAGCAACTCCTACACATCCTGCACTGATCCAGTATAATTTTTTCATATTTTGAAAGAGATAGCAAGGAGGTTTTAAGAGTTGTCTCTGTTGTTACAATCTATCTCAAGGATCCTCATCCTCACATGTCATTATCTTGTTAACTCAGCCTCATTTTACTCTGTTAGCTCCTTCTAAGTTTCTGCCATCCGTGCTGCAAGCCAAAGGGGATCTTACAGATGCTCTGAAGAGGACAAGACAATTTTCCAAGGAACATTAGTCAGTGTTACTGTGCCCACTACCTTGGACCTTCCAAGAGGGCACAAACTTCAACTTTCCTATTTTTATTTGCTGTTCCTCTACCCCTTCTTCTCTCATCCTGCACTACCTACCATACATCCTTCTATCTATCCACTCTGTCCAGTGTGTCTCTGCACGCAAACAAGACATTAACGTACTTTCAATGGCAAATGTAACAAAAAACATGGCTGTATCTCTCATTAAGAGATTACTCCCTTCAGAAGCCCAGAAGAAGGTGGTTCCCTATTCACCTAGATGAAGGTGCACCAATAGAGCCTCCAAAGAAGAAGGAGATAGTGTTTAGCAGGAGCATCACCTGAGAGACAGAACAGAAATTCCTTCAAACCGGATAGTCTGCACAACTCTGTCGACAGGAAGAACAATAACTCTTGTGGATTTGTCAGCCTATCTCTTTCAAAAAGAACCATTCGTAAGAAACATAGGCATAACCTTTGTGATATTGCTCACACTGGATGCACCATAGCAGAATATGATGGAGTTCATTGCTGCATGTGCTGTGACTTTTTACACCCTCTCTCCACCTTTGCACACTACAGAATCACATTAGACTAAATCCCAGTGGTGATACAGAAAGAAAAAAAAAATTATGAATACTGTATTCCATTTAAATTAATGTTTCTGCCAGTAGAAGCTACCTAAGCAAAACAAGGCTTGTATTAAAAACTATGAAAGTAAATGACTTTGTCACATGTCCTCTAAGTGCCACCATGTTACATGGAGAGTCTGCCACTTCCCACTTCATCCCCAAGGCCTTCTCCAGTAGTTACCATTCTTGCCACTAGCCAAGCGGCTTGTGCAAGCATTCCCTAAACATGAGTTGAGACAAACTCAAGTAAAGAGACGTGCTGCTTAAATTATTTGTTTATGCTAATCTGAATTACTTTAAAAAGAGATATCTAAGAGGAGCTTAGGTGGCATACCAAGGGGATATTAACTTTCAGCAGAGAAGCAAAGGCAAGCTGAAGCAACAACTGCTTCAGCTGCACAACTGCAGCTCAGAATACATACATATATTGCCTTGGCCTACAGCCATGCAGCGTGATGCAGATAACTACAGTCACATGTTCAGTTCAAGTGTAATGACTTCAGCTTTTCATCAAGCTATGATATGTAAACAGTGTGTCTATAAATAAATAAATATGCCTCTCCAATGCTCTCGGTAGCCTCAACAATCTTCTGTTATGTGTTAAAACAAACAGACAGAAACTTTGCTGCTTCTGGATCACATCACACTGCATCCAGTACAACCACCAAGTACTCGTACATCGAGTACTTGGTGATGTCTCAAGTGCATCACCAGCAGAAGAATTTCAGAACAACCCCTAACTACCAAAGCCCCATTGACTCAAGAAATAAATCAGAATCTCTTGGGATGCTCAGCAATTTATAAAAAATCCCAGGCGGTACAGAGTGCACAGCTGGTATTTCATGAAGCAACATTCTGCCCTCAGTTCTGAGTCACTGTTGAATCAAAGCCCACATTTGATGTTAATGGAACACTGTGCAGATGCCCAAATCGCCTCTGAGGTGGAGGTCCTGACAGACCAAGATTGCTTGAGATGCTGTAGAAATTATCATATGAGTAAAATGGACACCAGGAGCAGACCACACTTCACTAAAACTCATCAGTGAATTTGACCTCATGAAAAAAAAAGACAAACTCATTTCTATAGGAAGAAGGAAGAGGAGCTGCATGGTGATTCTGTAATACTCATGCTAGGCTGTGAGCTTTCCTGGAAAAAGCACTCACCTTCTGTTCCATCCACAAGAAAAACTTCTCTACAGTGGGGTGGGAAGGGTAGAAATCTCTTGTAACAAAGCTTCCAGTAATAGGAATACAACCAGCTTCAAAGTTCACATTCCTATCAAAATGTTTTTAACCTTCTGTTAACAGAAGTCATACTGAAGGTCACTGTACAGAGAGCACTAAAAAAAGAAAAGCTAATGCACCTCTGTTTGCCTACACTGCAGTTTTGACAATTCTTTGCTTAAATCTGGATATTGCCATTTTTCACAACTTTCATACAAAGAGATGAGGAAAAAGAAAATTAAAACTACTAGAAGACAAATCTAATGCCTGAGTCTTCTGACTTCAAATTTCATGCTAGCGGTCCCTTTTCATGCCTCCAATTCAGAGTATTTTTCCATCTTCTTCCTCCAAAACTTGTACAGCCAGAAACAGACAACATATTTCCATGTTGTAACTACCCTTATAAATATTTTATAATGTACCTACACTTGCACTTGAATGAACCCTATATAGGAAATTCACAACTAAATTTTTAGCCTATAGATAACTGTGAACTAAAATAAACTGCCTCCTCTCAAACACCAGCAATTTGGGGCAGGCACACAAAGCTGGCTAATTTTTCAGGTCTAACTTACTGCTTTGGGAGGTTTTATTACAGCTCTCTAGCCAGCCACCTTGGAATCTCACTAGCAAATCATTTTAGTTGTGATTTGGACACAAACTGCCTGGTCTGGCACTGCCTAGTTTGAGCTAAGATTCCACTTGAGCACAGCCCTGCTCTGGGAGAGCAGAAATGTCTGCCTTTCCTGCAGGCTCACTATCCCACAAGAGCACTTTCACTCTATTTTGGCTATTCTACTCCTTTTTGAAAGCAGGAATGTAAAAGTGATAGAGGAAGCAGTTTTTACTTTTCACAAATTTTTCATCCAGGATAGTTCAATTCTAGTAAAGCTTCAATTTTCTTCTTCATTAAATCTGAACTTATTTTGCTATTCCTATTGTTGCTCAGGCTCCCTGATGTAGAGTACAAAAATGAGAATTTGCACAACTGCCTCTGCCTAGTATACCTAACTTTTGCTCTTTATACTGATGGGACAAGTGAGAAGTGAACCCAGAGCTGTACTTTATCTGTTAGATGCCAAAGTACCATCAGCTGGTGTGGGTCAACAGACACCTTGACCATCATATTTTTCTCTATGTGGTTCATATTTAACTGTGAAGATCCATTAACAAAAAAGTTACTGGCAAGAAATAGCGTCCTTGTGAAGCATGAAAAGCCCCAATTCTGAGCCATTTAAACCTGTAGTGAAGACTACAAAAACTCAAGCTTTTCAGCCACATTTTTAAATAAAGAGGAGAAGGGAAAACCACAAAGAAATACATTAAGAGAACTTAATGAATCTTGCATCCTCACACAGTGTCTTGGGAATCAAAATCCCATCAATAGCAGTCAGATTAGAATACTATCAGCACCCATACTACAGTAAGTCTATTTCTTCAGGACCACACGTGCCAAAAACTGTTCTGAAGAGCAAGTTACCTAAAGAGATTGCACCAATCTCTGCTGGGCATAAAAGTCCTCATCTAGCATCAGCTGCAATGGTGATGGTACCACCATACCAGAGGTTACTGACCCAGTTTTGTTGAAGCAGGTTTCCAATTTTCATCAAGGAAAAGAAACTGGGTTAGGCTGAATAGTTTAAACTGGTGGCCAGAACTAAACTGATTGATGTCACCTGGAATGAAAGCACACTAACTGCTCTGCTAGGGGGCTGTGGCAGCAGTAATTTCTGGAAGCAAGGAAGTTACAGGTCGCTTATAATTGCAACATCACTCATCAAAAAGTGTCTGTTTCTGGATTAACTGCATTGGTTAAAACATGTACATGTTTGACTCATTGCCTTTCACTAAGACTTTATTTTGCATTATATAAGTAATTTATTGATTTATCTTAAATCAACAACTTACCAATTTACTTTCTAGCTGAAATAATAAGAAGAATCCAGTTATCTCACATATTCAAGGCCTAGTAACGGTACAGATTAGCAGGGTAGCCTGTGGGAAAGCTTCCATTCCTGATGACAATATTAGACAAGCTCATCCGGAAGAAGGTTTAACTCAATAGATCTGTAAATCCAGCAACAAGAACTAACTTCAGTCAAATCTATTTAAATGTGGAAAGAAACAAGCCTACATGGCTACAACAAGCCTGTAGTAAAGTGCTTTATCTCATTCGTCCTAAAGAAAGCCTTGCCTCTGATGTGGAAAGCATTTATAGAGTCACAGAGTACAAGATATTCTAATGATAAATCTTTGATCCATTACCTGGTTTCTAGAGACAAAATTTGTTTCTGATGTAGTTCCACTGAAGTAAGATGTATGCCAAAGATGAACTCCCTGGTTAAATATTGTTTGGAGAAAATACCATGTTACAGGAACAAAACAAAAAGAGATTTCACACCATGAAACTGTTAAGTATCTTTTCTAGCAGGAAAAAGAGGATTGTGGAGAAATTAAAGTGGCAGCTGACCTTCGGAAGAAAATCAAAGTACATGTTAAGACTTCAGCACTTGCTTTGCAGAATATCAGAGTTACACTTGTATTAGCTAAAAATACTAGGTGAGAGCACTCTAATTGAGCTACATACTTAAGAACTTGAACTCTTGCCTCCTGCAAAAAAAACAACACCTGTTCATAAGAATTAAACGGATGGACCACTCACTGTTCAGAAGTGACTGAAACAATAACCAAGCCTGTGTTTTGTGTTTGCTTTAATTCCCCCAATGGCCATTCTTATCCTTGGATCAAATACGCTCTGGAGCTTGTGACTGGCTCTCGCTAAACTCTGGTCTCTCTCACAGCAGGAATTCCAGCCTGGTTGAAAATTTTTACTTACTCCCGTGATACATTTTGTTCCAGTGTAAATCCTAGGGATAGTGAGTGAAGCTGTTTCTCAGATGACCATGAGCCCATCCCATGGAGCCAGAAATTCCCAATCAGTCATCAAGAGCTTTCACTAGTATCCTTCAGGACAGCCTATGAAACAGGGTCTTCCAGTTGCAGATCACTGTCTTTCCTTCCCCACTGTTCTCAGGAATACCTTTGTGCTTACAAGAGATGAACTGAGATTCCTACTGGAAACTGCTTCCCAGCATTCCATCTTAGATTACGCAAGATGCTCACCCAAGGGCTGATGTGTAAATGTGAAGTAATTTGTTTAAATACATATTTCTTTGGCCAGCCTTGTGCTGTGCCCTGCCATTCAGTAAAGCCACATTAGATTCCTGTCTCAAGCTTTTTTTGTTGAGCTTTTTCTTTCCTCCCTGGAGTGACAGGCTAATTAAGGAGTGACAGAGACTGTCTCAGAAGAGTCCTGTTCAAATATCAAAGCTACAGATGCAGAAAGACAGACAGACCTTCACTGCTAGCTGAAGCAGCTCTATCCCAGTGCACCATGCCACCACTGGCTTGTCACATAACATGAAAGAGACTCTGGTTTTCTTTTATCACCTCTCTAAACCAAGAGAACTGTGTGAGTTGTAGGAATTAAACCAGTGAAATCCAGGAACAACAGGAGAAATCAGGTCTTTGGTGTTTTAAAACCAACCTTAAGCAGACAAAGAAAAAGAAGGGGGGGAAAAAGTAATCTCACATGTATCAGAGAGGAATGTTGGCTTTGTTTAGCCAGTGACTTCAGCAAGAAAGAAATTAGCTTGTGATAGCTGCAAAATAAAGTTGAATCCATTGTGCCATTGCTATCAGGCAGTATCAGAGTTTGATGTAACTGGAATACATTGCTCCGTAACCCACACAGGGCATAGGCCATTTACTAATGAACAAGGGAGTGAACAGCAGAGTCATGCAGCTCCCCAGAAACATCCTGCTCTGTTCCCCCACCTCCACTCTGTGCTCTGGCTGTACAGAGCAATTCTTGCCTTTTTCATTTCAGCCATAACCACCACTGAGTACATCATTAGGACTGCCTGAGCCAAACCCACTGCTCTCCACAAAACCACAACTACTCTATAGCATTATGTCACTGGGATGGCTCAGGCCTTTGAGGATTCACCTGACACAGGATATAGGAAACTGCATAGTACTGTAGAAAAAGCACACTGTTTGTCCTCTCAAATAACACAGAACCACAGTGAACACTTACTAAAGGCCACATTGAGGTTAGTCCTGTGTGCATATTTTCAAAGGAAAACTATATCTGCCCATACAAAGAATTTCAAGGATTTGTATCCCTCAGCCTGGCAGTGATACAAAGGTGATGAATAAAATGTTCCTTCACAGGCTTCTGTTCTGTACCTTACTGTAGTCATTACATGGTCACACAGTGAAGCTAGACTTTCCACTGAGATCCTGACCACTGCCCAGAGATTTCCTGTTTGGTACTATGAAAAGGTGATTTATTTATTATATATTTTTTTTTTAATTGCTTAAACCGGGTAAAATTTTCAGAAGACTACATCCTCTCCTTGAGTTACTACACTTGCACAATTCCATAGGTGGGCATGCCACATTAAGGACAAATGAAACAGAAAGAGTCTAATGTGAGGAATTTAAAATCTAAATTAAGCATAGCACAGCAAAGGTGACAAAACCCAGCAGCATGGGAGGACACATGCCTCAACAGCAAGAGCTTACAGGATCTGTTCAGCAGGCGTAATGAACTTAATGATTCTTTTTCTCCTGTCATTTCACTCCCCACTTCCCCCCATTCATAATATTTAAATCTGCAGACAGTGAACTCAGTCTTCATCTCAGTGAAGCAAATGGCAACATTTCAAATTACTTCGGTAGCATCAGGATTTGGTTTCCCATGTGGAATAAAAGCCTGGGGTGCAGAACAGCAAAGGAAGGCTAGCCTAAAAGGAGTAGATTTTGTGAATGGTTTGGAAGAAAGTTGAGCAGCACAATGCACAGGGTCGAAGAGGCATCATTATATGGTACACGAAAATGCATAGAGACATTTATGGCAGGAGAATGCTGGAGCAATTCAGCAAGCTGAATTAGGAGAAAAGCTGGAACAATAAATAAAGCATCCAGATACAGGAGGTGAAATTCTATTCCTGATTTCACCTATATAAAGCCACTGACTGTCACTGCAAAGAGAAAAACATATAGTTGAAAAGAATCAGAAAGGTCAGGAGAGAGCAATGCAGCGTATTGAAGACAGGGATGTTGTACTAGAGTTGGAGGAGTCCAAAAAACATCACAGGGGGTATGTCAGGTGTGGGCAGGAGACACTGGTGGCCCAGGGGAAAGGCAGATGTGTTTTAACAATCATCCTGTTGTTCTTGTATAATACAAGAGAGGGGGAGGCCCAAAGGATGAGAAAAGGGGCACTAAAGAATGGGCTAATTAAAAATGGCAATTAGTGGCCCTTCAGCCCCTTAACTGAAACAGAAAGCAATAGAATAACCTTTGTTATATGCAGAGTCAGCATTTCTGCTTGAAAAAAATATAAGTACAATCAACACGAGAGATATTTACAAAGGCAAACATGCAGTGGGTGGGTGGGTGG
>VWZS01000476.1:837271-870142 GCA_013397075.1 Rhabdornis inornatus
TAGATGTCCGTAGGAATGTAAAATTATGTAATTTACAACAGTATTGAAAAGTAATATTCCCCAGGTTGCAGGGAATTTCAGACCACAGATCTTTGGGACTGGTTGGAAGAGGAAGTGAAAGAACATAGCAAAATGAAATATAAACCTAATAGGATCTTAAAAATCATAAACAAAAAATAATAATCAACTGTGTGTTCTCTTCTCCAAAAATACCACAGGGAGTTTCCATGGTACAGTAGAGGCATCAGGGAAGAGACTTCAGCTGTATCAGGAGCCACCATGGGAATTAGTACCATCTGCTCCACAAAGCACAGAAGGAGAAGGGGAAGAGATGGGCAACACAAGCTGAAACTTGGTAACAAACCACATCTCTACCCTGCAGAACTGCTTACAGAACATCAGCAGCACCACTGAGGAAAAAAATAGGCAAGCAAATATGTTGTAGAAGCACAGAATGGTTCGGGTTGGAAGGCACCTAAAGGAACACTTAGTTCCAACTTCCCTGCCATGGACAGGAAGCATCAGCCACATAAAAGTACTAAAAGTACAATATAACATGGTGGTGGTCTTGGTAGGGAATAAAGAAGGAGAATGATCCCATTCATTTCCTTGTATACCCTGGAACACTTCCAGCAAAGTCCATAAGGCAACCAAGATTTACAACACTTGTAAGGATCTGGTCCAATGAGTCCATTTTCTTGCACTGCTGCATTATGAATTTAACAGAGTAAGTTCCAGGGAAGGGTCCTGTCACTATTACTTTATTTGGAATCAGCAGCATTAGTACAGAGGTTCTCCAGTTGGTGTAGACATCGTGTTTACATCAGAAAAGGAGAACCTGTAGAGGTCACTTTTTTTTTAATGAAAAGAACACAACTCTCCATACATACAGCCAAATGTTATTAGTCTCACTTAGCCGAGTAGTTCCAGGATTGCCAATGAGAGCAAGGCACCCCAAAATACTGGACTTGCTTACCTGAACAGTCTCACTGACCTCAACCTCACTCCAGATCATCTACAGATAGCAAATGACTGGTGGTAATGGCAAATGTGCCCAGTGCTGGGCTCCCAGCTGCGTCATGGGAGCTGCAGCATTCTGTGCTTTTGGTCACTGCACTGCCAAGGATTTGTGTGTGCTATTTAAATGGCTGTAGTGTATTAGGATGGCTAGCATCTCCTGATACACCAAGGAAAAGAAGCATGAAGAAGTTATAAGCCTGTAGCAGGAGCTGCTTATCATTTTGGTCCTATGAAAATCTTCTGTAAGTATCTAGTTAAAATGGATGTCTTCTCCATTTCTCTTGGGAAGAACAAAAGCCTGCATAGACCAAAATCTGAGTCATCTTAACATAGATTATGTAAAAGGCCTAGAAAGCATCAAATGTCAGAAAGGACTTTGTTTTCAAAATATGTGATGGACCAGCATAAAACCCCAGCTCAGTCATTCTTCAAACTTGAGAGTAACAAAATATTAACTGTAACTAGATCTCAGCTTCAAGAGGAGGCTTGTATTCACTAAGGTTGAATGCAACAGCACAGGTAAGCAGCTGAGCATGCACACAAACTGCTCTGGAGCCCAGACTGGGTTTTTCCAGCAGTGGAGCACTATTAAGCCAATTTTTCACTTTAATCCCTGACAATTATTCCACTGGAGTTGAATAATAGTCTTCCTTGTCATTTCATAGAATCATAGAATTGTTTGGATTGGAAAGACCATCTCACTACAGCCCCCTGCATGAGCAGAGACACCTTCCACTAGACCAAGTTGCTCACGGTTCCATCTAGCTTGGCCTCAAACACTTCCAGGAATGGGGCATCCACAACTCCTCTGGGTAACCTGTTCCAGTGCCTTACCACCCACACAGTAAAGAATTTTTTCCTAATTTATCCAATCTAATTCTACTCTCTTTCGGTTTATAGCCATTCCACCTTGACCTATCACTATATGCCCTTGTAAAAAATCCCTCTCCAGCCTTCTTGTAAGTCCTCTTTGGGCACTGGAAGGTGCTGTAAGGTCTCCTTGGAGCCTTCTCAACAGTGAAGAAGTCCTACTCTCTTAGTCTGTCTTCACAGGAGAGATGCTGTTTTCTTCATTAGGGAAACACTAGCCCAAGTCAAAGCTCTATACAAAGCATTTACACTAACATATGTTATCAGACAACATGGTTATCTGGTTATTAACAAGGTAAACTCTAAGTTTCAGCCAAGGGATCTAGATAATGGTTCACATGCCAAAAAAGCCCCAATCCTAGAAACAGAGTTAACACGGGAAGGCCCCCAGGCAGAGTCAGGAAATTGAAGAATACCAACTGCTTTTCTTCATCTACTTCATATCTCACACAAAACAAAGGATCACAAGAAATAAAGAGAGAGATGACACTGGTCATTTGAGCAACTTGAGAAATTGAAATTCTGCAGCTCCTCCTGTTTGGGTTACTCTGAAACACTTCAAAAGCAGTTATGAAATTATGCTAAACCTAAAGAAATGCCAGAAAGGAAACTTAGTCTCACCCCAGTTTTTGAGGCTGGCCCCAAGAGGAAAGAGCCTGAGCACTTCTAAAGGAGCAGGGTACTAGTGCTACAATTCAAGGCTATCTTTAGCTCCAGCAAACTGAGAACTATTTGCTGGTTATCAAAATAGTGCATGCATAAATGAGAGAAACAGGATGTGGCAAAACGACCAGAATCATTTAAATTTTATTCCGAATCAAGTCTGTGCCAGCCTCGATGCCATATATGGAACATTTCCCCTGCAGGTGCAAGAGGTTTCCGTAGGATTTGCTCTTGCATGTAGTATCCCACAGACTAATATTTTAATAGATACAGCCGTTGATTAGTTGAATATTTTTTTTCCGGTGTGGGGGGCAGGGAGGAGAGAAGGAAGAGGAGGTGGAGAAAGAAGTATGTAAGCTGCAGGTTTGGGACGTTCTTTCCCTCTTGGCGGCCCAGCTGTATAGACCACATATAGCAATATAACAAACTACCTGGTCAAACCATAAACAAGTTAAATAAGAGTTTGAGGAAGGAAGACACGAGGCATTTCACAAGGGAATAGTCTATCTCACACGGGGATGGGAGAATTGATTTTCATGACAGGAGATAAAGCATGGCAGATAAAACTGGATACCTTTTGATCTGTCCACCAGAAAACAGTAGCTGAAATGGTGACCTACCTGAAGGAGCAGGGATCAGGCTGGGAGAGCAGCAGCCAGGCAAGTACCATGCCAACAGCATGCTGCAAAAGCACCAAGACAGGAGATCCAAATTGCCTTTCCAAGAGGCACAGGAGGATTATTCACTCTACATCAAGAGCAGCTCCCCATTCCAGCCTCCACAGTGAGCCTGATCTTTAACAGCCACTCTGAAAACTAAGTTGCACACAAGGAAGTATATGTTTTTAAGAGAACCTTGTCAGCAGGAATAGTACATTAATCATTTGCCTTTAGATACAACTGTAAAAGACGGGAAAGACTCTTCAGAGTGTCCCCAGGGCCCCCCTCTGTCCTGCCAAGCATATCTAAAGGCTTTACTTCCCTGACTGAGAAGCTTCAGTGAGCCCAGAGCCTGTGATAGAGATGTAGCATCATTTGTTGATGCATTTAAGATTTAGCAGAAAACAGTTGCTGTCTGCCCAGTTGTGGTCTCCCTGCGACCAACTCTGTCCCTCATACAGCCTCCAATCCAGTTTTACCTCATTTGCTCATTTGGGTTTGGAAGTAGGCCCAGCACAATGCCAGGAAATGTCCCATGAATTGACGTGTCCATTCTGGTGCCTTTTGTACAAAACATTGAATCTAAGCGAGAAATCCCTGATTGTGAGGGGGACTGATTTGCATGTGAGGAATGAGGAAAGAGAGGAAAAAGAAGGGAAGTACTGTTGGTCCTCATTTGGTTGGCCAAGAGTCAGACTGGTCTACAGTGCAAAAGGCAGCTGAGCAGATAGTTCAGTGTGTGACCTGGTATCAGCTACTCATCTTCCTTGCACTTTTGTTTATTGATCATGAAGTAGGGCAAAAGCAGGCACCTTTCCTGAAAAAAAACAAACAAGCTAGCTTCCAAACCAGGTGAATAAGTTATGGAAGGCTAAATATATCCTGGCAAGCATCAAAGAGCCTCACTTTGTTTCAGTTTGAGATAGATTGTCATCATACACAAAAAAGGGCCAATCAATAAAATCTGCACGAATCATGTTCTCTTCCTAACTCCAGGCAACTTTATTAGGAAGAATTCATTTTCACATGCCTTCTGTGTAGTCAGTCAGTCAATAAACGGGAATGGTCAAGTGTCTACCTTGATTCTCAGAAGCTATCAACAGTTCTCAACTCACTTTCAGTATCAAAAAAGCATAAAGCAAGTCTTACCAGTTCCCATGGATTGATTTCATGTTTCGTGCAATGTGGTGTTCTACCTCTTCTACTCCGGAGTCTTATAATTAACACAGCTGTAGCCTTCATAGGTACTTTAGTGTTTCTAACTCTTGGGTTTGCAGGGAATACCTTGGACTTGTAATGTAAAGGCTCAAAATCCAATATGCAGAGATAAGCATTCAAAAAGGCATCATTTTTTAAAAATGGTTTTTAAACTTCCTGAAGAGAAGGATCAGCCTGTGTCTCAATTTTCAGATGAGCAGTACTTCAACCCTACACAATGGATCTGAACATGACCTAGTGGTGTGCCCGGGTGGCCATCAAGGCCAGTAGCACCCTGGCTTAGATCAGCAATATTGTGGCCAGCAGGACCAGGGCAGTGATTGTCCCCCTGTGCTCAGCCCTGCTGAGGCTATACCTTGAATCCTGTATTCAGTTTTGAGCCTCTCACTGCAAGAAAGAAATTGGAGTGCTGGAGCATGTCCAATGGAGCTGGTAAAGGGTCTAGAACACAAGTCCCATGAGGAGCAGCTGAGGGAGCTGAGGTTGTTCAGCCTGAAGAAAAGGAGTCCCAGGTGTAGCCTTATGGCTTTCTAAAACTCCCTGAAAGGAGATCGTAGCCAGGTGGGGATCAGCCTCTTCTCCCAGCCAGTGACAGGAGGAGAGGAAATGGCCTCAAGCTGCACCACAGGAGGTTCAGGTTGGACATCAGGAAGAATTTCTTCATAGAAGGGGTTAGAACAGACTTACCAGGGTAGTGGTGGCATCACCCTCCCTAGAGGTGATCAAGAAATTACTGGATATTACCCTTAGTGCTATGGTCTAGTTAGACTAGGTGATGATTGGTGTGATTGGTCAAAGGCTGAACTTCGTGATCTTAGAGGTCTTTTCCAACCTAAGTGATTCTGTAAGCAGTGGTAGTCCTGGTTACAATACAAGCTTCTGCTTTGTTCAACATGGCACAGACAGAGAACTAAGATTAGAACTTCTTGGCTTAACACCTCTCATCTACTAAATCTGTTTGCAAAATTATTTTCTCACCTCTGGAGATTTGTTGCCCTCTCCTACAACAGTACAAGAATCTATAAGTCTTAGAAAAGGGCATAAACTGACAATACATTTTTAAAATGTCTTTAAGTCAATTACAGTGCTTTGCTTTGATTTTAACCTCTGGAGCTTTATGAATTATTAAGTAATTTCCACTTAAAAAGAAATAAATCAGAAAATATAAAAATGGAATATTCTTACGTGTTCTAAAACTTTTCTGAAAAACAACTTCAACCATTTGAATTATGAAATTTATTCAAAAATCAACTGTGTTCTGCAAACTGGATTGGTTTTGATGAATCGGCATAGTTCACTCCAAAACACTCAGTGAAAACAGCCCCCAGTCTTCTCTAGTTTCCAAATAATTACCCCAGAAACTCCCTGCTCCCTCTATCTACCTCACAAGTTGAACACACGACATTCTGTTCTTGGTCAAACCCTAAAGAGGGTTCAAGTAACTCTTCAATAAGAAGGTCCAGTCCTGCATTTCTGTGTCTTAGATATCTCTGATTATAGACATGTGAAGACTAAAATTGTTAGTTATAGAATAAAACAGTGTTTCATTGAGGCCTTCCATTTCTTTTCAAGGTATTAGAAATAAGAAAGTTAAAAATACATATGAAATCCAGAGAGGAGGGAAGCTGCCCTACCAAAAGACTCCACCTTCAACCACACCTTTCATTTCTTTATAGTACTTCTCCAAGATCAGTAATATCACTGAACTGAAACAAAGTCCACACCTTTCTATTAAACACTTGTTGTAGAACTTGAGTTACCAAAATTCGTCTTTGCTTTTTCCACACAGCTTCTCGTGACAGTGACCTACTCTTGCATGTATGGTATGCATAGCATAGAATTTGTAAACTGGAAGGGGGAGGTGCTTCAGTTTAGTTTCCTGTGGACAAACAGGCACACCACTAGAAACACCATTAGAGCTACCTCCCTTGGAGAGAAGCCATAGGCTTAAAAGGGTTGTGGAGCATAAACTGTCTTCTCATTCCTTTGAATGAAGGAGCCTTTGATCTTTTAAGACAAGCGAGGGTGTCTAGTAAGATCTTGCCTGTAAATATGCTGTAGATAAAGGAAAGAACCTGCAACCACCAAAATACAAGGAGGAGTTTTCCTCCTTCATCACCCCCTCCTTTTCCTAAAGTTAATACCTCAGTAAATGTCAACTCCCACTGAAGCAAGTAATTTAACATTAGCAGAAGGCTGCACCTTCAAATCTCAGAATTCCTTTTTGAATCTGTTTCTGGGCAGGTGCACTCAGCAGACTGTGTACCCGAACCAGCTGGATGCACACATGTACACATACGCATGTAGAAGCAATCTCCACCAGCCATGAGGAGCAATCTCAGGTAATCATGATGCACACAATAATTACAGGTTGTCTCTCAATAGGCCCTTTTAAGGCTTTTTACAAGTATGCATCAACTAACCCTTAAACACTCCTTTAGTGCATATGAGTTCATTGTTTTCCTTATATAGGAAATGAAACTGAATCCCTGAGCAGTTGAATAACTTGTCCAAGGACACTAAGGATGCAAGAAACACAAGTTGGTTGTTCTGACTCATGATGCCTGAAATCCAACTGCTGGCATGCTTCTCATTCTAGTTTCTCCAGGCAGGTTGCAGAGTTCATTCACATCTTCAGGAAACACAGAATATGAATTGTCCAACCTGACCAGATAGAGAAGAGGAAGGAGACTCATCTTTTACATACTTATGTCTCAGCCTCAATTTTCCTGTCAAATAGTATTATCTGAGCTCAAGGGAAAAGAGAGTCAGGTTTCTAAGCTTTTTGGAACCTCAACCTAGCAAAGGAAAGGTGTTCTCTTACAGCTTCAGGTGTTCAGTAGTAAGTGGAGAGTCTCATGCTACATAACTTCAGCAGGTGTCACGTAAGAGGGTCAGAGGTTCTGTTTCTATTTAAAAACCTTGCTTTCACTAAAAAATGAGAACAGCTAAGCAACATGTTCATAAAGTAACACAAGCTGGGGCAGAGTAGGGTAAAGGGAAGCATGGCAAGGATTCCATAAAGTTCTTTTCAAATTAGGAGCTGCAGGCAGAAACCATTATCATTGCATTGCTACCTCCAGTGTATCCAACTCAACTGTTATTTCTCTGTAGCTGTAGCCTTTATTTATTTTTTAGTCATATTAGATTATGACTTTTTCTCTGTACAGTGCAGTTTTTCCAAGAATAACTGTTTCAAATTCATCTTGCCACTTCAGGATACACAATCAAAAATGACAAATACAACATCCTATCCCACGCAAAACCTACTGATTCCAGCACTGACTTAAAGTATCTCTATTGACACCTGTGACAAGGGTTTCAGAGAGGGTCTGATGAAATGATGCAGTCAGGTGAACCTCTATCAGGAACACCTCAGTGTGGCTCTTAACAAGCTGTCTCCAAGATGACTGATGGTCATGAGAAATTGTAATATACATATGCATATAAGATTACATAAATAATATCCAGAGAGAGGCATGTTTTGTCATGCTTTACACAGGTGTAGGGACCAGCAACTCCTAAATGCTTGTAAACCTTTCTCAAGTCCCAGGCCTCTGAATTCAGTTCACCCTTCCCTCTCTCTCTCTTTCAATTCCCCAGTTTTAAAAATGGGAATACCATTACATGGCTCCATCACAGGAATTTTCATATTATAACTGGTGCTGTGCTTTGAAGATGTGAACTGCTACTCTGAGCACTTTAATTCAAGGCATGAAGAATAGGCAATGAGAGGCATCATGAGAAACACACTTTTTTGACTATTTCTGCACTACACACAGAGTCACACAGCAGTGATTAAACATGCAAAATCCTGTACAGCATGGACTGGATTCAGCATAAAGCCTGGTAAGTCTGTTCACTGGCTGCATAAAATTCATCAGCACAGTTCTTGAAAATAGAGTTGCTTTCTTGAAGCTACTCTCCCACCCACACTTTCAGTGGATATAGTGAAAGGCATGGTAGTATTTAAGCAGTGACTGTAAGAAGGTGTGGTTCCTTACCACCAAGTCTGTAATGAAGAAAAGCAAATATAGGGCAGATTGTGGCTCCTTTCTTAAGAAGGTGTGTTAGGATAGTGGCAGCAGAGGAAGGAGTCTCTGAAGCACATTTCACAGGATATAGAGGTTTCCTGCTCAGAGCTGCCCTGTCACCAGCACAATATCCACTGTCAGTTTTGAAGCCCTGTCTTGGACAGGGGACAGAACTAAGCAGGGAAGTAAAGTCATCTGCCAAATTTCTACAAGAAATTTGTGTGGCAAACTGGAACATTGTACAGCAACTTAAACAATTTTTTTTTCACATAATAGATGAGCATCCCTCCAAACCATAGCTGGAAGACGATGTCCTTGGGACCACTGCAACACTGCAAATACCAACCTCCTAGAAAACCTTTCCTGATACAAAACAGCTTTATTCTTCCCCCTTAAAGATGAACAGCACAATGCCTACATTCCACTTTTATGCACCTGTGACTCATGGGCTGGGCTTTTCCATCCCTTTGTCTTACATGTATGATGTGAAAGACAAGAATATGTTTTCCTTGTGTGTGCTAATCATTACTGCAAAAATGAGAGTCCAAGGGTGAAACAGACATTTAGGGCAACATGAAAGTTGATTCCAAAGCCAGTATTTTATATACCAACAGAGCCTGAGTCCCATCTAACCCTCCTTGTGCTGTTGTTAGCACCTGGTCAGGATGTGACAGGTTTCAAAATGAAGTATCTTACATGCTCTGCTGGTGAATGAACCACCATATCAGGAAAACAATGGAGACTGGAGCTCCCTTACCAGATTCTAATTTACACTGATCAGTTTGGAATACAAAAAGCACAAAATAGGGAACAACTCAAATTACTCTAGCAGAAACAGATGGATGGTAAGGGTGGGAGACTGCCTTTATTGTATTTGATGATGGAGTATGTTGAGAGCTGTGGGGCATTTAGGACTAAATGCATCCAGGTGACACAAAGCCTGCAGGATCTTTATGGGAAAGTCTGCCTGAAAGAAGTAGGGAGGGAGAAGAGCTGGTCAGGTCAGTTTAGCTGCTTACAGGCAGGCAGACCCTAAAGGAATTACTCTCAGCCTTCCCCTCTAGATTTCCTTGCCAAACTCAGTGGGCACAGAACCTGTGAGCCAATGAGCAAAATAAATGGGATTACATTTCTCAGTCCCTACCAGTTCCTGAGAGGAAGAAGTGGGAATGGGAATCCACTGGAGAGGGAATCTGTTGGAGCAAGCACCTGTGAAGAAGCGTTCACTGTCTGTTTAGCCTAAATAATTGGGCTCTCATGATAAAGCTTTGACTTAAGGTCCCCTAGTAAACATTTAAAATCCAGCTTCAAAAAATGTTGCCAGAATAAGACTCTGGATGAAGCAGACAACAGGTCTGACTTGGCATGGCAAATCCTGCTTAGCAACCCAAGGGTTAAGTCTATGAGCCAGAGCAGCAGGCTCTTTGCTTCTGCTTCCTCCCAAAGCAGTAACCCACAAAGCTTCAATAGGACAGTAGTGCAGTTCATGTCCAAGCTGCAATACTCTGGTGCAGAGGTATCCCTAACACTCTCTTGCCCTTTCCTGCCCTCTACTCTTCATTGAAAGGAGTAGGAGGAAAAGGGATTTCCTTCCATTACCAGTGGGTGGAAAAGCAATTGGAGTCCTCGAGCTGTGGTACCCATTTAGTCTGTAAGACCCCGAATCCAGAGAAGGCTTCTGCCTCACACCTCCTCTCAGGAACAAGAATACAATTATCACCAGCTTTAGCACCTGCTGCTGAAGATGTGTTTTACTCTCTTTTGCCATGAGAGTCCTCCCACTGTTCCCACTGCACCCCCTCCCAAACCCTCTCTTTCCACTTTGTCACACTGGGTCTGGAAAAGAAGTCTTGTTGTTTTTCCAGATATGAGCCTTCTCTTCCAAAATCCCAACCGTATGCCCAAGGATATCACACCACACCCCACAAGCCATCCTCTCCAGGGAACACTGTGGATAGTTAACTGTTCTCGTGTTCTTCATTTGCTGAGGTATGCCCATCCCAGCAGTTCTCAGGGACCAGGACCAGTGGTAGCTGCCAGCTGGAAGTTCTTTGGGTCAGAAACTGCTCAATTAGTACACAGAAATCACAGCCTAGTGGGAGCTACTAACAATACTACATTCTAGTTAATAGTAATTTTTAAAGGAATTAAAGGAAATGTCTTTAATTTGTATTAACAATCTGTCTTCCTATGTGTTCATTCCCTTCTGGCTCACAAAACCTCTTTTCATACCTTACCATGTCTCTACCATGCTTCCTATTCATTCCCCAATGTCCTTTTGCCAGTCACTTCCACAAACAGGGCATTGCCTAATCAGCTCTTCTTCAATAAAGCACTTCTGCCTTAGAATCCAGGCAATCACCTTCCCCAAGTTTTCCTCTGTCACCATTCCTTGTAGCCAGCCCTCAGATTTGTTTTCACACCCTCCAAAGGACTTGAGAGTTTGCCCCCATCACCACTATCTTATTCTTCATTAGCATATGAGGAGAGCACTGACACATGAACTTACACTTTAGAAGAGTCCCTATTGCAATTACAGGGAAACCAAGAGAACAGTGAGGAAAAAACCTGCATACATGCCCCTATCCCAAGAGAATACCAGTTTCTTCGAATCAAAAGGCTGCAAACCCATCAAAGAATTGGATGCCTCCTTATCTGCAGTCCTTTTCTTTGACTTATTCTCAAAGCTAAGTAGCATACACATGTATGCACACACATTTTCTTTCCAATCCTTCCCTCAGTCCTGACCTCTTGGCCTGCTTCAACAGTGGTAACTCATCACTTCACTTTGTCAAGGGTTTGCTTATCTTTCTCCATTTCATTTTGGCCTTTCCAGGGATTAAAGAAATAGAATATTCTAATACCTATAAATATTTCTATTTTCTTCCACTAAAATAACATCAGGTGAGGAAAAACTGGGATTGAACTTGGAAGAGTGGCGAGGAGACTGTTCCTAGACCTCTTAAAAAGAAGGGTTAAACTGCAGGAGGGGACTCAAAATTAACCCTTTCACAGTGTTATCAACTGCTTAAATCTTCTAGATGATGTTTTTCAGAGAACCAAAAATAGAGAAAATCTTTAACTAGAACTGGATAAAGGAAAGTGAAACTAAGTCACAATACTCACATAAACTGAAATATTAACATCAAATTAGTGTTTGGGTTTCTATTTTAGTTTAACATATTTTGCTTCATTTTCATGGGTGCTTCAGATGTTCCATACATCCTACAGTACTTCACTCAAAAAGTGGCATATCTTCAACTAGAATGTTTGTTTTCTTGGGGGGCTGGGTGTGGTATGTGCTGGGTTTTGGTTGTGGTTGTTTTGGGTTTTTTAAATTTTTTAATTTTTTTTTTTTTAGGGTCTGCTTCATAACTGGATGCCTTTGGTCAGTGGGCAGAGAGTGAAGCAGTGCAACATACACAGACGATCAGAAGCCACATTAACAAGGGAAGCCTGAGACAAGACCACCCTCTGAGCACACTCCCTGGCAGCATAGGCGAGCTGGATGCCCTTTGCACAGAGCTACTGTTTGCATAGCATAGAATATCTGTTTGCTAGGCCATGTTTAGGTGCCTCTCTACACTTATGCAAAGAGCAAGAGGGCATGGTGGCCTTCATGCAGCATTTACAGGTGGGCAAGAGGAAACGACATGAAATAGAGAGCAAGGTCATTCAAATAACCTTTTTTTTCAAGTCAAAAATTAGCTATAACTGGCACACAAGCAGCTTAGAGTGTAAGTGGAAACAAATTCCAGGGTGTCATGGTTTCATCCCAGCTGGCAACTAAGTACCACGCAGCCACTCACTCCACACACGCTGCAGTGGGGAATAGAATCAGAAAAAGAAATAGTAGATTCAGATTTTCAAAAAATCATGGGTTCAAATAAGAACAGTTAAATAATTTGCACAAAATAAAATGTATTGATACCAATACTAATTATTTTACTGCCAGCCTTTCCTCACAATCTACATGTCTTCCTAGCAGCCAGTTGCAGTAGCAATGTGAAGCCATCAGCAAGCACTGGAAATATGCAATAATATCAAGAAGTAATTTCATGTCTTTTGCCTTACATTTATCATGCAGACTTGCATTTACATTGCGACTGCTCCCATATCCACTAGGAGTATTTCAGGTGGAAGCATGAAGCAGATCCATTAATAGGAGGTGCTGATTTCTTCTGCTGTGGTAAGGTTCTCCAAGAACTTCACAGTCCCAGCTATTTTGTTTGAAAAGTGTTTAGAGTTTATTATTCAGACTTAGAGGAGGTTTGCACAAGCACCTGGGTCCTCTCCCACACTTCCTGACCTGTAGCAGCTTTGAGGCAGAGCACCAATGCCATCCCAGCACTTCAATCCCAGTAGCAAGGGCGATCAGGTAGGTCTTCTTGGTCATGCTGCCAAAGTGTGTGTTTCATCTCTAAAGATTTCTCAAAAATGTGATATCTAAGAGCTCAAATACTGATACATAAAAGGAGCACATCAGAGCTTCCTCCTGACTGTAGAAAGCTGTACAAATACCTAGCTAGCACACTGAGAAAGATGGATTTGTCATGTTATTTACCCAATGTGTGTCCTGGAACAAACAGTGTCCTGGAACCATCTACAGATAACTGATCAAGTGCCTAATATGCAATTATTAATCATTTCACTTAATACCTTTAACTTTGAATGAGGGAATCTCTGTCTTCTCATCAGAATTCAGGCATGCTACTGCACAGCATGAAGAGAGGACACTCACCTCATGTGCAAGTGCCATCAGTTGCCTTTCATTATAAATATTAACTTATAAGACATGTCTGCAAATGGCCACAGGAGCAGAAAGAGGGCCACATGGAAGAGCAAAGGTCACCTATGATTGTGAATCTGAGACATGACTGGAAAATTCATTCCACAAACAGTGACCCAGTGAGAGCAGGAAAAAAAAGCAAAATAAAACTGCAAGAGGACAGAAAAGACAATAAAAATAATGCTTCTTCTAGTCAGATCAGACCACTGCAGATTTCCTAGGGGTTCACCCTGACAGCATTGACACACACACACCAAACAAATAAGTGACTAATAAGTATAGAAACACTAATTACGATTTTTTTCCTCTAGAATGAATCTGAATGTAAGTTTTACTTCATACTCAGTCTGAATGAGAGACCTTTGAACAGACATTAGAGACAGTAAATTTCTTAAATGTAATGCCCATTAAAAAAATCAGCATCTAACACTTTGCATTCACTCACAAGTTTTAGCACTTATTTAACACTTTACAACCATATATCTCAAACTTCTCTTTAGGAAGAGGCATAAAGGGTTTTATATATTCTTTCCATAGGGAAACACTACAGCACAGGACTTGTCTGAAAATATACAAAAAGTCAGTGGCGTAGGCAGAAACTAAATGCAAGTTTCTGCATTACCAGTCTGGATCATGCCATTTCCTCTGTACAGAAGCCAAAGTGTATGTTTAATAAACAGGTTGTCTCAGGTTGTTGCAAGACCTGGGTGAACTGGCACACCGACTTCCCCCTAGGGTTGACATGCAGGAGCAAACATTGCAAAGAACAAAATAAAGCTCTGGTTATTCAGCCAGTAATCATAATTCCATCTTGGATTTCTCAGTCTCTTATTCTGAAACTTCTCAAGGTCTTTCTTGCAATACTGCTAAGTACTATGTGACTGCCAGAGACCTTGAAACAAAAATGGCCACATCAGGTCAGATCAAAGGTCCATCTAATGTGATCTTAAACTAAGGCCAGTACAGAATCCCAAAGAAGGCACACAAAATATGGATATAGTGATATTCTGCAGGAAATATACTTGTATCTCATCTCAGCCTCTGGCAAATTCAGATAAGGAATTCAATAGCCATTGAAGGATCTACCTTCTGTAAAGCTGATGTTTTTTGAGCCCAGGTAAACTTCAATATCCCATACATCTCATTGTAAAGAGTTTCACAGGTTTATTTAACATTTAGCAAAAATGTATCTCCTTTGTTCCTTTCGAACCAGCCTCTTGATAATCTCGTTTGATGTCCTAACTTTTGACTTCAAGAGGGAGAATGAACATACATCCATCCCCTATTTGCCCCTTCCATGATTCTCCTGATCTCAGGAGCCTCTCTCATGGAGAGAGACTCGGAAATCTTTTCACAGACTGGAAAACCCAAACCAATTTAGTAATTCTTCATACAGAAGTCATTCCTTTTGATCCTCCTTGTTTCTTTCTCAATACATCTTTCAGCTTATTGTATCCTTTTCAACACAGGGAGACCAAACTGCTCACAGTATTCAAGTATGCTTCAAACCTTGGACTTATATAGAATTACAGAAACATGGAATCATTTAGGTTGGAAAGGATCAGTCATGTGTCAAATATATTCTCATACTAATGATGTTTGTTTTCTTTCCTTTGATACTAACTCCTAACATTCAGCCTGCATCCTTTTCCTCTCTCCCTTTCTTTTAATTATTACCTTATTATCTTTACCTATTACTGAGCACAAATACCATATTTGGTAGATCTATTATAACTCCAAAATTTTTCTCCTCAGTGTCAGTAATCAATTCTGTCCCCATTCCTGTATACATTAATTTGGGATATTTTTCCCTATGTGTCTTAATTTACATTTATCTAAACTGAATATAATTAGCCATTTTAATGACCCAAATAATTCAGTTTCATGGGGTTCTTCTTCAACAGTTTGCAGCAACCTTGTGTTCTTCCCACATGGAGCATCCTTAGTATTATCAGCTTAGTTTGCCGCCTCCTCTTCACATTCTTTCCCAGATCATTTGCAAATATCAGGCAGCACAGGCCCAATTACTGATCCCACAGAGTAGGTGACCTGACCAGTTGCTCCTAGCCCATATTTTGAAGGTTTTAACCAAGTGTGCCTCGGGAGGACTTCTCAGGGCAGCTTAGGTTCTTTAAAAGCTTCAAGAGAAGAACATTATCAAAGCCATTTGCAAACCAGGCTGAGCATGCTGGTGGCTGCCAAGTGGGAGTGGCTGCCACTGAAGGAAAGCACCCAGCCACATGTGCCATTCCCATTTTCCCTACCCTCCTGGCTGGAAAAAGAGAAGCAGGAGTGATCTTCCCCTTGTCTCCATTCCTGCTCTTCCTACTTCTTTCTTCTCCATTACCAGATTAGCACTGGCCTTGATCCCTTATCCTTGGAGAGACAAAAAGGAGGTTTGCCTGCACTGCCAGGAAGCCCCAGATTCCCCGAGAGCACAGGCACCTGCAGTCCCAGGGAGCACCAGTGCCACTGGAATAGGTGATGCCCTGTGTAAGCATGCTGATGAGTGATTTTACAAGAGCTATTGCTATAGAGGTGTGTGACCAACTTAAAGCAGAAAAAAAACTTCACATAAGCCCTGTCCCCCTACTGCGTAGACACAGTTTTATTATAGCATAACTTTCATCACCATTCAAACAATCTCCAACTAAGCAAAGGTTTACCAATTCCAGGACTCCTTAGTGACATCTTGGAACAAATAAGGATTGGGTCCAATATCAGTCAGTACACTTAAGTTCACCATCATGTTTTATGTTTATACATATGTAAAAGGAAACACTGAGTGAAACTCTGAGCAGGCCTGTCAGGAAACAAAAACACTCCATTGTTAAGTAAGAGATATTTCCTAGGGACCAACAGCAGTTTTAGCTCCTCTCTGATCTAAGTGTATCCCCCTCTGATGCCCTTCCTAGTGTGAAACCCCATTGATTCCCCTCTCCGGGATCAGGTTCTAGTCTGCACACAAACTCTCACATAATGATTCTTTCCCACTTTAAGTTTCACACATGAGAAACTGTTAAGAAATAAACAATGAAAACGGAAAAAACCTTCCTAAAATAAAGTGCAGTGTAAATGTAACAGTAGGAACAAGAAAGAATTCAAAGGATTTTAAATTAAAATTTATTTGTGCCTTCTCTGTCTGAATTCTAACCTCCCATGAAGATGCAGCAGCAGGTTTAGCTGCATGTTAGCCTGTTCCCAGATAGAAACTACCCAAAGAAGCACCATTTTACCTGGGGAGGGTTCTTCCCCTTCTCTATTTACTGGGTTCATTCTTTTATTCCCTTAATCCAAAACTAGTTTAAATGTGATCCAGTGGAGACTTCCAGTGCCGGCTGTCCCCTGGTACTAGGTACTACTACTTGTAGTGTTCATTTAATGATGCTCTTGGTCTTGTTTTTGTCCTCTTGTTTTGTTTTTTTTTTTTTTAATCCTTCACAGACAGAAACATGAAATCAAATATATGGCATCCAAAACATCACAGAGTAGGTCCAAATCTCACACTAGAAAGACGAAAATTTCTGAATAGTCCCATCCTGAAATGGCTTAGTGAAGCAAAGTGCTTGCAACAACTTCTGTGCAGGAATGTACTGGGAAATTTAAAGGCAGTGGCTGCTCTTTATCATCTCAATGTAGGGAGGCATTCAGGATGAGCACAGCTCATCTGACAGAAGCGGTTTTGCAGGTAGCTCAAACTGGAAAGTAACTACTAAGGCACAAGAGAATTATTTGAAAGCAGAGATAATTAATTGTGCAGTTGGTATTAACATATGGATGAAACATTGCTTTAAAAGTTCAAACAGCAACAGTCAGCTGAACAAAGTTGGCTGAAGAGTAACAAATGAGTTTTGCAATTGTGCTATTTTTACTATGTAATACCAATACTGGATAAAAGAACAAATGTTGTGTATAAGTTCAATGCCAAACCTAAACCATTGCTAACAGTGTTGTTATGATGCAATTAAAATGTCACCATCATTATTTGCTGAAAAGGATTTTATCCCCCTCCCCAAGCAAGTGTTTTCATTACTGCAGTTTTACTAGGCATGTTTGTGAGAAAGAAAGGTGAAGGAATAACCCAACTCAAATATTTAAAAACATGTAACTGTTCTGGCTCTTTGACAACTGTATGCTCTCCCTGTGATTTTTTAAGAGCTGCTGACGCCTCATGGAAAAAACTTTGAAAAACATATTATTGAAAAACAATTTTGCCAATGTGTCATATTTTCTGTCTTATCCCTTCTCTTACTTTTCACTGGTAGAAGGATCCACATGAAAACAGAACCTTGATTCTTTAGGTAGACAGAATTTGGATCTGAGCTCTGCCAAAGCATGTGGGTGTTTGGATCCTGTCCATTACAGACATTTAACTTCAGATCCAGGTTCAATCTTCAAAGCTCACAAGAAGTGCTGAGATCCAGGATTTTGTTCTGACCCACCCCTGTTACTAAGAAGCTATCTGCTGTCTGTCCTGTCTGTTATGCTATAGGCTTCTGCTAAGGATCTCATAGGTGGCTACTGCTGTCAACACTTGCTGCCAAATTATAAGCATCAGGCACTACTGAATATCTGAGAAGGACAGAGAGTCTGAAAAATTAATGGGGGGAGGAGGGCGAGTAGAATAAAAGGAATTTTCTCTGGTGGCAGCGTTGTCTTGAAATAACATAGACTTGGTTTGTGTCCCACACTGGCATAACTTTTGGACTTCAGTGAAATCACACTGACTGAGTACAAACAAAAACCACAGACTGTATGAAGCTGAAGGGTTTTTTTTTCACATTCGGTGTGTTGAAACAACACATTCCAGCCCAGCCATAGAAGCTCCTGCTGCCTTGTAAGCACAGAAAACAGAGATTCACCCCAAATCTCCCACTCTGCAAATTACTGAGAGTGGAAAAGAAGAGCAAGCCAAACTTTCTTATCTCAAAAAGATGCCAAACTTGACATAATTTCAAAATAGAATCAAATTTCAGTATGGCCTTGGCTCTTTTCCTGATTTAGCTATGCAGGGCAGAACAATGGAAATGCTGGATAGATACCTTCCTTGGGAATGTGGAAGAGGGCATGCTTTTCATGTGACCTTGCCCCTCTTTTTATCAAAATACTTCTTACTTCCACTGATATTTACCCCAAGGACACTGAAGCAAAGCAAGAGAGGAAAACTAGCATGCACACTACCTGCCTGCTCCAAGAAAAGCTTTTCATCAGTGAATTTACCAACAACTGGGATATCTGAGGATGACTGACCAAACTGTAAGTGCCCAAGGTTTTTGTTTTATTATTGCCAAGTCATGAGACAAAACTCACAAATCTAGGAGAGGACTGCAAAACTAGAATTTTGTGAGGGGCAAACTGACACCTACCATATGCATTGGGAGAAAGAAAACAGCAACAGTACGTAAAGCAGCCTCCAGATTCCTCAAGTGCCATCCATCTGCTGTCTTCTTATATTGTGTAGTATCACAGTATTAAGACACCTTGTCACACGGGCTTTAAAGGGCTACTTGATTTATCTAGAGAGAGATGAATCTGTTCACAGAACTCCACTCTGAGAACCAGTGACTAGCAGCAAATTGATAGATGAAATAGAAAAATATTACCAACTCTACTTCTATTTCTCCACTGTCTTGCACTTCATGTGGTCATTTACATCTGGGCAAAGTGAATGTGTAACACTTCCAAACCACAGAAGTAATTTAAACTCACTTCCACCACATTAGGCAAAAGACTGAAGAATCAGGCCCTCTCTTACAAGCAAAATGTCCCTGACAATGAATGATGAGTAAAATACAGGCTGTGTAATTCCACTTGTTTTGGAAAGCAGTCAATTCAGAAAGGTTACCATAAGACAGCAGCAAAAATCTGCCCCTGAACTCCCCACATCTCAAGCCATAGCCTTGTCAATAGTACACAGGGTGCAAATGATTATGGCGAGCTCAGGCCATTAGTTTCCTTTCTGGGCAGAAATCCCAGCATAACAGATACTTATGCATATTCTGTCCTCATTTTATCTAATTACAAATATCTCTCTAGGGATGGGGAGGGGAGAAGAGGTTTGATCACATGATTTTAGGTCACTTATGCAAGGTCTTGCTGGGATATGCATTGATCCAAAGACTGCTATATTTTAAAAATTCACAGAGTCCTACAGTAAGGGGGAAAAAAGGAATATATGTATCATTTTTTCCTATTTCTATGAGTTTGTGAAACTGACCAGTAGAAAAGACTTGCTATGAATCAGTAAGGAGCATATGGAAATGCTTAAAACAAGGACAGTGATTAACAAACAATACCATATTTTCCTAAACACCATGTGTAAATACATTCTTTCTTTCCTATATTATACTTAATATATGTATATTTGTGTGTATGTGTACTGCACACAGTTTTCTCTGAATAACCAAGAAGTTTTCTCTGAAGACCAACAACACTGGAGAAAAACGGAATAAAGTAATTTTAAAAATCAACTTCATGTTGCTCATTTGGATTTCTACTTAATGGCTGCAACTCTAGTCAAAGATGCAACATTGTTTCACACTGATGAAATCTTAGAAGCCACATTTAGGCATCATCTAATTAAGTTAAACTCAGTATTAAACGGAATCACCCCTGCTTTCCCTATATCAACACAGCCTAAGTCTTCTGCAGTCCAAGAATAGGCATAAAATTGTACAGTACTCATCACCATCATAAAATACTTCAAACCTGTTCCTTAAGCATGGGAGGAACAGAATACAGCAGAACTTTGGGAATTTCTTTTAGAGAAAAATGCAAGAATTGTTTGAAACTCATATGTAAAGACTGGAGAAGTTATTGACTGAATAATTGCCTTGCAAAAGGGACATCAGAATTAAACAGACACCCTTCAGGAGCAGAAAACAGTAGTAACAGAATTTTAAAGCGGATCTTGAAGGTCAGGAAGTATAGGGAGAATTGCCAAAGTCAAGAGTTACAACTCGCAAAAGCTATTAAAAAACAGCAATATTCTTCAGGCATCAAAATAAAAGCAATCAAAGAAAGTTCAGCTGGTTTGCAGTTAGAATGGTACATAGATTAAACACAATATAGGTACAAGCATAGAACTAAACGAATGCTGTGCTTTACTGGAATGACTGAGGTGGAAGCCACAATGACATTTGTGCAGTCATGGCATAAATTCTGAATCATCTTTGCCCAAGAACTGGGCCAAGATACCATACATCTACTAGCAAGTTCTTTAAACAGATACTGCAAATCATGGTTGCTACTTTATTACCAGAGTATAACAAGCAAAATAAGATACTCAGTGTTAACTGTTACAGAACACAAGCCTTGGGAATTATTTCAGTAAGGCTAACTGAGCTGGAGTTCACTAACACACAGTTTAAGTGCAAAACAATCAACAACAGTCTTGAACAAGGAAACGACGAAGATGCAAGATTGATACCTTGTGGCAGAGTAACTTGGCATCTTGCTTCCATAAGATACTTCCTAGATATTTGGACTTCTAGAAAATGCTTCATCCAGTAGTATACGAGAAATTACTGAAAATGAAGATCAGGATTACTAGAAGAATGGTGAGAAGACTGAAAAGCTGCCGAAAGAGGGTTGAACACAGAGACAGTAATTGGCTCATGGGAAGTTACTTCTGGAGTTCTGGAAAGGATTGGTCTGAGAGCTGAAATCAGTATTTCCATTAATGACCTTGGCACAAAAAGTGTGTGTGTTGAGAAAAAGCTAGCCACTTACATAAACTGAAGGGACACTAAGGAAATTAAAAGCATCAGACAAGAAGAATTAGATGGAGTGAATTCAGTATAAATTTCACTTAATAACTTGCAGATCATAATCTCAACGACATCTGAAAGGACAGAAGAAGAAACATAACAGTATTAGTCTACCACAGGATAACTATGAACCAGCAGCACCATACAAGCACAAACAAATGCAAAAGCAAGGTTTTCCCAGAAGAGGCAAGAAAGAAAGTTACTGTAGAGGGCAAAGCATCACCTGAACAAAGTATAAGTCTGTCTACTCACACTCAAGAAAGCTGAATGCAAGTAATCCAAGCTGGAGTGGAGATGACAAAGACAATAAATACTTCAGTGACCAAAGGAAAGGAAAAGACAGCACAGACAGTTTGGTATATCAAAACAAAGACTGACAGGGCTTATTATAGTGTTGCACAAATGTACAAGTCATAGTGGAGAGGAAGACATGGAGGGAGCAATAGTATTTAAACTAACAGTTCCATGCTGGCACCAGAACAAATGGGAATAAACTGGTCACAAGGAGGGCTAGGCTAGGGATTAAAATGCTATTTCCAGCCACCAGAGCAGTGGGTTCTGGAACTCTCCCAAGAGGAGTAATGGGAACAAACAGTCCAAGTGGGGATTTAAGACAAGGACTTTTCAGTTTATGAAAGAGATTATCTGACATGGTACCAGAGGACTGGACATAAGACCCAGAAACCCTCTTTTATACCTACATTTCCATTAATTGACCACTGTGGCCAATATGGTCTTCGTCTTCTTGTCTGGAAGTGCCAGACAAGGATGGCAGCCTTTATGATATAGGTACCTACAGAAACAGAACCCATATGCTCAAGTCAAAAAGCAGAGACTCTTGCTTTAATAAGCACTCTAGCCCAGCCTGACCTTTGATCATAGCACAACATGCAAGGAAATCATGTTCAAGCCACTCATGGCCACTTAGGTGCTTTGCCAAGAGACCACTAGTGCCAGCATCCAAAGCGTTCTTCCAGAGGTGGGTGTGGAACTCCCTTCAAAGGTAGACTACATCAAATCCCAGGGCTGAGCATCTCCCAGACACTCTAGCCTCTAAGAACTCACTACTCTTTCATGAAATCCTGTTAGCCAAGCACTCAGAGAAGAACTCTGCACTGCGGGTGCTGCCTGGAACAACCACACAAGAACTACTGGCCAGCTTAACGAGGCCTTTTGGACAAGCAAAATTAAACCCAAGGGAGGCAAAATGACAAAAAGCAAAAGAAATATCCAGGTTTAGCAGAATCTCCTCACACTAAGACTGGAATTTTCATGCAGCTTTGGGCCCTATTGTAAAAAGTAATACTTATAAAGACAAAAGCAATAGGTCAAACTCCTACAGCTCTGAAAATAGATGCATTGGAGGGAAAAAACCTGACAGGTCCTGATTGATAACCATGCTTGAGACAAGCTGCTCGAGGAAAACTGCTGCAGCAAAGGCTGCAGGGAGTTACTGCTTCAAAACCCCGCTGTGGCAGAAAAGGCACATGTGGCTGCTAGAGCAGGAGATGGACATGGTTAATTGACTGGGAAAGTTTAGCAGAGATGAAATTAATGCAAAGAGCTCAGAGCCCAGGCATGCAATTCTGTTACCAAGGGAAGGAACCATTCAGCTGGAATTGCAATCCATTTACAGGTCAGAGCCTTTCCCAAAGGCAGAGTGCTTACCCCTCATCCGTTCCTCTTCTTCTGTTCTGAGGGGTGCATGGAGGAGAAGGTAGCTGGAAACAGCAGCCTGGGAAATACATTGTCCTTTGAGGGCCAGACAGGTTTCAACTTTGCATGGTTCACTGTGTTTTGCAGTGAGGAATTCAGAAGATGTGTCAGGAGACAGCCTCTTCTAACCCTAGAACTTTGTGGGTAAGTTAGTTGTGGAAACAAAAACTAGAAAGTTAATAACAGGGGAGAAGGGAATTTACTTCCAGATCTACTTAGCAGAATGAGTACCTGAACCAGATATGTTTGCAATCTGGTCAGATGAGAATGCCAGGAGTAGTTACTGTGGAATTGCAGCAACAACATATGAAAAATATAAATTCAAACTTTTTTTTTTCTTTTAAATAAAGCTGACTGCAGGAGAAGATAGGAAAGATACAAACACAAACAACAGACCAGATGACACAGATGATCTTACACAGTGATGTGCTGCCAACGTTTTGATAAGTAGCACCCGTAATAAGTATTCCTTTCAGCTGGTGTCTCTTTTTCCTCAGTAAGGGAGGACTAGATCTGGGAACTTCTTAATTTCCTCTGCCATTTTAACAAAGGGGCTTCAAATACACTTTAAATACACATATTTACAAGCAGCCACGTAAAACTGTTCTCACACTGATGACCTTGAAATTGTACTGAACAGACTGGTGCACAACATATATGTTTTGAAATACAAAAGTAGCTGCCACTTGGTTCATTTCCATGGTAGTCTTTGCATCCCAAAAGTGCCTTTATCAGCTCTGGGCATAAATCACTGCCATTAAGGATGGTATAATGATAATTTTTGGTGAACTTCTTCCATCAGAAGCATGCAGACAGTCTTAACTCACTTTTCCACTCCTCAGTTCGGTCATGGCAGTGCTAACAAGGAAGGATTCCCACTCATCTTCGACACATCACTCTTATACTCAACACCAAAAACAAAGCAGTGTTGAGTCAATGTGTTGATGGTGTGACTAGTGTGACCATCACCAAGTCAGACAGTGCATGCCATTCTTCCCATGGAAGAATGGAGGAGATTACACCACAAAAGGGACTATGATGCTTAATTAAAGCAGGATTATAAAGCATTTTTCTGACACAAAAGTGACACATACTTTACATTACAAATAACATACTTTTTCTAATTCTTTCATGCTGGGATCTCCTGAAATCCTCATTGAAGGACATTTAAAGAAGAAATTCCAGATGGGAAAAATTTTATATAGCTGCTTTCTGCTCAGTTTGAAGAAATTTCAAGTGGTAGAGCTACTCAGAAGGCCAAGCTAGACTTTTGCAGGTAAAGAAAGACTCTCCTTTAGACCTCTATTTATAAATAAGAACTACATTTTAGCAACATTGAGGCTGGTCAGGCCGAGAAGAGAAGTCACTAGAGTTTAACCTGACTATGACAATGAGTTCATGACTTATCTATGTCATACAACAAGTCAGGGGGCAGATTTAATTTAGTAGGCACTCATCTGCCATGCTGCAACCACAAAACAAAGTTGCCTCTCCCTGTGCATAGAGGCAAGTCACTGAAATGAGTCTTGCTCCAAGACAGCCCCAAAATACACCACCTCATAATCCCCATCCACCTCCAAAACACTCAGGTAGATCATAGAGAGTCCATCTTTCCAGTCCAGAAGCCATTAAAGCCTCTCTTCCTCATCCTGTATGAGGGACGTGAAACAAACCTTTCATTTTGGGAAATGACTCAGGAAGAGCATGTGAGGAAGCAGAGCAACAAACAACACATAAGGTGGATATAAATCCAGATAAAGTATTATAATCATTAAAGGGTTGCTGCTCCCTGAAGGTTGGCAAAACGAAGAGAGTTAATTAAAAGCAATCTCCACACAGTGCTGAGCCAGCCTGCCCTGATAAATCAGCAGCCAGGACTGCGCTCATAGAGGTCAATGGGGGAAAGAGGTTGGGAGGCAGGGGAAAGCAAGGAGAAGATAAAACATTTAGCTGATACTACTGACAAAAACAAATCAGGTCTGGTGACAGAAAATGGAGAAGAGTTTTCAATGTATTTCCCCCACCAACACTAATTTGTTAGATTTTGACCTCAGAAATGCCTGTTTGCCACCAACATAACACCAGTAACCTGACTGAGCTCCCATTCATTTGTATCAGCACATGAGGAGAGAGAAGCAAGAAGGCTTTGGGGGCCCATCCTGCCTGTGGAGGCATTACCATTGCTTTCACCCACATGCCATTAGATCACTGAAGGGTAAAATCACCAACATTAACAGAAACATAATTTTTGGAGAAGCACATCCTAAAAATTAAAGAATCAGTCAGATCTAACAAAGCAGTAGAAGTTCCCATCACCAGCCCTCACCCATCACATCTCACATGCCTCTTAATTCGTACTACCCCAGCTATAAAAGGTACTAATCTCTGAATTAAAATTGTGATCCTGATTTAATCCACATTTCACAACAATTGGTATATGTTAATGAACTAAAAACTTTGAGGATAAACAATCCATAGAAAACACAAAAACCTACAGTCTTCAAAGCAGCTTTTAGTAGTTCAGAAATAAAAAACAAAAGCAATCAGGGTAAGCTTGTAGATACAAGTGGATAGTGGATTTTTCTGAAAACTCAGGAGAACAGCCTCACACACGATGCCTACCAAAGGAGTTTAGCAGTAAAATAGTTTTATGAACCACTGTTTCCATTATTCCTTATTCAAACTGCACAGGTTTTAAAGTAATCATAAACATAAAATGTATTCATCCCCATCATTGACTAAACACACTCCTTCAGGAAACAATATTGAGACCAAAATACTTGAACAGCCACAAATCCATGGATCACTTTCTTCAAAACTGTTCTTGAAATGGAAGTGGAATGAAAATATAGACACGAATTTTCCCTTGAAGAAATAATACTAACTTTGTGTCTCCACAGTAAGTTTCTTTTTCACAGTATTCACTAGATAGTAAATTATCTGGACTATAACTCCAGCCATTTTGATTTTTCTCCCAACTCCTTGACTAGTCACATTAGGTTGTAGATCCAAAGGAATACCAGAAACTCTAACGTTCCTAGAAGCAGACCAAAAACTTCACACAGCCCTGTGACACAAAGCACTGAACTGGTGTTCACTTACTCTTCCAAAACATGAAAAGCACACAAAACATTTTCAGGAGGGAATTTTGTTCCAACAGTCATAATCTATCTTCCTGTGGCTCTCATGAAGCCAACTCAAAGCATAAAAGCAGCATAAGCACTGTACTTTGCATTTTGGCAGAAGTAGCATGCCCGCATCTGATCAGATCAAATCATCCCTGCCAGATGATGCAGTAGGGCAGGCTGGAATTAACCAACTCAGGGCATGGCCTTATTTCACTGCTCTGCACCTGATTTTCTTTGCACCACCCAACCTATCTAGATTTTTGAGAACTAAAAGGCAGGAAGCATTAAACCATGCGTTGGTAGAAAATTTAGCACAATGTCTTAACAAAGGCTTTGTATCTAGTACCACAAGCAGGAATCTGAGCGAAAACAAGGGGGAGAAACTATAAGTTACATAGAGTTCTTTTTTCTGCATACTAAAATTTCACATATGTCACAGTTGGAATTTTATATTAATTTATGAAAATTATCAGAAAGCAAGTAGAAAGTTATCAGACTAATAGAACTCACGGTTTTGTATGAATGGAGAGATGATCCTCAGGTTGGATCAGTTCTGTCACAACAGACTGTGGCATTAAATATCACTTCCAGCCTTTCTCACCAGAAGAACACTGATGTAGCCAGTGTCCCCGTCAACACCTGAGCAGGAGACTCTCTCCCAGCTACAGCTCAGCAGACATGAAATCAACGCATCAGGATTTGGCAAGCACACGCTGCTGATCATGGCCACCTAGTGCACACTCATCAGTACCCGTCCCTCCCCTGCTCTTGCTGCTCCACTGGCTCCCTGTGAAGCCTCCCCTCAGACAAGGCTGGAGTGCCAGTAAAACCTTCCATGTGGCTGCAATCGTAACTCTGTGACCGCACCTGGCTCAGGCAGGTAACCTAAAAACTGAGACACGTGCTGACATACTCCTGCTATTCCCATCCTGCAGAGGATGATGGTGTGAGAAGGGTATTTGCCAGCAGCCACTGAGACACTGCATTATTCTTTTCTGAGACATCTGCTAGGAATCTGTGGTAAAAATATGCTCCGCTGGGAAATAAACCATATATAACAATTTTTTTAAAGTATCATACTTGGAATAATTTAGGCTATTAAAGACAAATAAGGATTTTAAATTTTTGGTATTCAAGTATTCACTTGAGATATTTGTGTTACATGTCACTCAATTTGGACAGTAAAAACTGTGCAGCTCTGTTCTTTCTTTTGAAATAAGAAAGAAGAAAACCACTTTCTGCTTCTCCAGCATATATGGGTTTGTTCCACAAACTGTAGAGAAGTTTTTTAAAAAAGAAGCGCTTCCACCTAAAAATTCTTGCTTTTAAAAAAGAAAAGCACTCTTAAAGTATGATTCCTTTTAGATTGTGTTCATGAGATAACTTTCTTTTTAAGAAACAAACCAGCGCAAAAACTGAGACCTGCACTAATGAAGTGATTAACACTCCTCAGTCTCTGCATCCTGGGCAAAATTGCCAGGCAAAGCCAGAAGAGCAGCACAGCCCTAATGAAGCCCTCAAAACAGGCCTCAAGCAACATTGCCTTGGTGCTGCTTGTCTGCACATGGAAGTATGTCACCCTAGACAGGGAAACCTCAGATCAGAGGTTGGTCTCTCCAAGGGAAAAAAACATCAACTCCCGGAACAGATTCATTCCACTCCTACAAGTCCTCGGGGATAAACAATACAGGAATGGTTCTTGCTCAAGGCAACATCACATACAGACAACACAGTGATGAGCCCAGAATAAATACCAAGATTGTAAAATTGATCTACTGAGCAAAGAAATTCAGCTCTGACATGAAAGACAAAGAAGAGTGATAAAATTACAGATTTGGCAAATTACCATGCTAAAAGAAGGTTTATTCACAGCCAGTGGGGACTTTGGAATGCCTCATTTCAGGACAGAAGAGGTATAGCCAACTGTCATAAGCTGCAGAAGACAGACATACAAGATGGAAAAAGTCTGCTCTTGAGAGCAACCTTCAAATACCAGGCTTCCAGTTTTAGGAAAGCAGAGGAGGAAATCAATTTTCATTAGGCTCCACAAAGGATGAGCCACACGACCTTCCCCATGACTCAGGCTGACACAGATCCCCACTTTGTTTGTGTACCTGACTTCTGTGCAAAGTATTCCCACTAGGACACCGTGAATTCTATCGAATGGGTATCATGCATCCAGCCCATTGGACATATGCTTACCTTGAAATTACAGCACCCTCCAAAAGATCATAACTTTGGGCCTCTGTAGCACAACCCAGATAGCTCAACATTGCTTTCACACACCAGAAATATGTTTTTAAAACTTTTTCTTCGTTGGCAATTTTGAGATACAACCTCCACCCATCCACACAAATAGAGAGACTGTAAAAGACTGAAAGACCAACAAAACAAAATTACAAAAGCACTGCAACAACTAATCATGCATAAGTGACTGGTGGAATCAGACATAACACTGTAACAAGCAACAAGCCATTTATCAGATCCTCTCATATTCAAAACCAGTGTATCCTCAGGTCTTCTTAACTTGCCTTTTCTGCCTTCCAAGGACTTTGGTTTTATGCTTATATTTCCCTGAGTAAACACAGTAACATTCATTCCTCTTTCTCTGAAAGCTGCTACTGAGATATTAGAAAATATGGTTTTCATGTGGGCAACAGTTTTGATTTGAAGTGTGTCACATTAGGGCTCATTTATGGTTTTAAGTAACATCAGAGCCACACTGGAATTGCTGTAGAGATTTTGGTACATGGTTTAATGTGCCCAACAAACCCTGTTCTGTCAAGCAGAAGAAAATTCCCTTTTGCAAGGGCACATTAAAATCACCTCCACATCACTTGTAAACACTGAACTGGCAACCTAACTGTCTGTCTATTTTATTGCTTCCACCTGCTGAAAGCAGCACTGCACATTATACTTTCACTTTAATATTAAATATCGGCAACCAGATGCTTATGCAACAATGTCCACAGAAAAAAAAAAAATCAGTCTTCATCAGCACTTAATCAGGACATAGGGCTGCTTCAGAGATGTGTAATGGGATACAGGACCTTCCAGTTAAGAGTCCCCAGCCTGAGTTCAAGCCAGACTAATCACTAATGAAATACTCTTGCCATACAAGACCCAAAGACACACACTGCTCTCTTGCCAATGTGAAACAGGGATGAGAACACAGACCACTTCTTCACAGGTGTCTCATGACACAGAATTCATCATCACAAGGAAGGTCATTTGGCAGCCCAAAGGTCGGAGTTGGCTGTCAAGGCAATTTTATCTGAGAAGGTACAGCAATTGAAAACCCAACTGCTGCTGTGTGTTTGCAGTGGGAATGCAGAGACAGAACAGGCCTGGTACATCAGCTCTAGCACTGTGAACACAAATCTGTGATGATCTGCTCCCCAAACACCTGGCAGAGAATAAGTGTCCCCAAGCACATCAAAGTTATCCAACAACGCAGTCAGCATGGAAGTGAGCTAGCCCAGCAGCTGAGCCTGAGTTAGCTTTTTTTGTCCCAGAGGCTGTCCTGAGCAAAAAGGAGAGCACTGGCACTGCTAAACTACTGGGAGGTAACAGCCCTCTGGTGAGTGTCCAGGCAGAGCACTATAGGGCATGGGGCATCTCACATGCTGAAATGGCAACAACCTAACCTATGTTCCACTTAGTGTGTTTAATTGACAACCTGAAACAAAAGTCATTCGTGGGAGTAAAGACAGAGAAAGGGTGGGAGGAAACCAGCCCTGCTTCTAGACAAGACTGTGTAAATTACAAGGTCTTAATTACATTAAGTGCATTATGGTACCATATGCACATCACTAATAAGGCAGCAATGGAGGAAATGGGACTAAATGCTAAAACTAGAAGGTGAATGCCTGCATTCTAGACTTCATCTTTTAGAGAGATTCTGAACCACTTTGTCCTAGTTTAGCCATCCATAAAACAAAGGCAATAATCCTTTCTTCACAGGGGCGTTGAGAGGTTTCATTAATTAATGTTTACAAAGTCCATTGAGATTTCTGACTGACATTTGAAGTAATTCAGAATACTTTTTAAATGCATTTGTTTCTTCTACTGCACCACTCAAATGTCTTCATATTAAAATATCCAAAGGAGAAGAAGATGGAAACAAAAAATACGGAGATACATACACAAACTAGTGGGGGAAAAAACCAACAACAACAAATTCACACTTAGAATCCACTTCTGTCCCATCAAAGCTGTCAGAATACTGCCATTTCCACAGATGAAGAAGCATGTGCTTGTCCAAACATCTGCCACCTTTACCTGTTAAACTTAGATATTTTTGTCTGCAGCACCATGTTGGTAAACAACAAGCTAACAAACGGCAGAAATAACAGGCAGTCATGTTGACTGGTTCACCAGAGGAAGTGAAGGGAAGAAGAGCAAAGGGATGAAAGCACCAAAAGAGAACCAGAAAGTGATAAGAGAGTGCTGGACAGAGAAAGAGGCAAGTTGAGTAGGGAGAAACCAATCATTAGTAAGGGACTCCACACACTGAGCTTTTCTATGAAATGCATTCCCACAGATGCTCAGGTACTGGAATACACTATTCAGAGGGACTAGTCCAGCATGAACAAGGCCACATGTGTGTCCAAGTGCCAGAGACAAACTGAATATTGGACACTCTTAAACGCACAAACACACCAAAGAAGCTGCTTGATACCTGAGTCCGGATTTCTCAGTCCCTACATTGTCCCCCATTTCGGAGCAAAACCTTTGTGTGGCCGGTTTCTGTAGGGGGCGTTTGTGGGTTCTGAGATACAATCAAAACGCAGACAGAGGAAATGCAAATGCCATTCAGCTCCCGTTCATTGTCAGGAAGGACACATGAGGATAAAACACTGTGCACGGCATCCCTCCCCTGTTATGTGTCCTACTGCTTTTGTCCTAATTTATCCTATGCATAATTTATTTACATGTGTATTGTTTCCCGATCAGCAACTTTAAAGAATAAGTGAAAATTATAAAATGTTTTATTAAACAAGTTGTCAACAAAATTACAGATGGTGTCAGACAGCCAGTACCAATTCTGCTTCCTCCACATAGCCTCAGTACTTTAAAAGGCACACAGAGAAAAGCGAACCCAGCACTTGATGTCTATTGTTTCCTCCTCTCACACCCCCCAGGGGCGAGGGGAGGAGAAGGGAGCTAATTATAAATGGCCTCATCCTGTCCTCCCCGACTTTAGCAGCAGCGGGATCGGGCCCCGATTCATTTCGGCACAAGCAGCCCTTCGGCTGGATCCGTCCGCCGCGACTGCCAGGAGCCCCACGGCGCCACGAAGTGCGAGGCGAGGCTGCAAGGTCCCGTCCGCCGGCGGGGCGGGGACCGGGGCTGCCAGCCGTGCTCCCGTGGCCGCTCCCGGGAGCTACCCGCCTCCCGCCCGCCGTCCCCAGGGGCCACCGAGCCCGGGCTTCCCCGCTACCGGCAGCGGCGGCGAGCGGCGCACACAGCCGCGGTGCTCCGTGCCCAGGTGCGGAGCGGCCCCGGGGTGCGCTGCCGGCGCCCGCGCAGCGCCCGGCGGCCGGGAGGGGCACGGGAGAAATCGCTGTCGCCTGCACGAGCGTCAAACCTGCCGTCGAACGGGGGGGGCACGCCGCCTCTGCCGCGCGGTTTTCAGAGCGCCTTCAGTCCCTCGCTACCCACCCATGAGGACGCTCGGAGTTCTTTGATTAACCCCCTGAAACTGCGCTCCCCCCTCCCCGCGGATTTTTATATCCGAGAGGGCGAGTAAATGAAAGCAAAGGCTTTTCTGCCAGGACGGAGCAGGAGAGCTGATAAACATGCCAGCACCCCTTCCCAGCTCGAGGCTTTCCTTTCCCTCCGGATCGCAAAAAGACAGCGGCAGAAATCCCTGGAAAAACCTTCAAGTGTTTTTCCAACTCCAGCCAGAGAGACAGGAGTCGGAGAAAAAAAAATAGAAAAAGAAAAAACCTCGCAGCCTTAATTTCATCTCACAAAACTCAAAGGTATAAAAACACCCACTCAGCGCAGCCAGAAAGTGCAAGCGAAGCGTCACCGCCAGGTACTCTGCTTCCCTGCTTTACTAGCAAGAGCGCTGCCCCTGTTAGCAGTGAAGTCGTTTGAAAAAGGTTAAGACAGCTCCGCTCCCCACATACGGTGCCAAATCCCACTCTCCTTAATGCCTTCGGGGATTAGCGGCGTGCGCTGCCGACCACAAGGAAGATAAAGAACGCGATCCAGAAGACGACAACCGGCTCCCGCGGTGCCCCTCAGAAATCTGCCTTATTTCCAGACCGGGAACCCTGGAATACCTCCACAGCAGAAGTACCTGCCCCCTCCCTCTCTCACGCTCGGGTCAGACCCCGTCCGTGCAGCCCTCGGCGGCTTGTGCCCGCTTTCAAGATGGAAACACAATCAACTCTCTTTGCCACTTTGAAAAGCGAAAGCCTGTCATATGCAAAACAGATCTCCGGACTTCCTGCCCAAAATCAGCGACCGGCAGTCCCGAGTCATTCATTTCACCCAAGTCTGCTTTCCTGCCTCTCCTCTTCGCTCCCTCTCCTGCACGAGCGCCGAGGCGCACCGGCAGATCCCCCGCTGCCCCGCTTTCCGACCGCCCAGCCGAGAAGCGAGCGGGGCTGCTTCGCCAAGACATCGCAACTCCCCAAAGATCTGCGGAGGCAACTCCGAGCCGCGGTGGGAGCGCGGAGGCCCCGCGCCCCGAGCGCCCCCGCGGGCCGGTCCGTGCCCCGCCGGGTGCCGTGGCGGGGCCAGCCCGCCGGGGCAGCGGGGACAGGACGCTGTCAAGTGCGCGCACCCCCGCGGGACGCGGCCGCCGCCGACCCCGCGCTGAGCCCCGGGAGCACCGGGCGGGCTCTCCGCCACCGCCCCCGGCCCCCGGCCCGCCGCCCCCCGCCCGCGCGCCAATTAACCCAACAATTTTTTTCCTCGTTAATTTCGGCGCGAGCCGCGGGGATGTGTTGCACAAAAAACGAGCGAGTCGTTGGGGCAGAAAGGAGGGCG